>OAMR01001134.1:4396-46481 GCA_900205405.1 Echinochloa crus-galli | reverse complement strand
GGATGTTTGGCCAAAGTGAATGTGTCCATAACCAAGAAACGTAAATTGGGACCTAAGACTGTTGATTGTGTCTTTCTTGGTTATGCTTTCCACAGTGTAGGTTATAGATTTTTAATAGTAAAATCTGGAGTACCTGACATGCATGTTGGTACAATTATGGAGTCCAGAGACGCTACATTCTTTGAGGACATTTTTCCTATGAAAGAGGAATTTTTGTGAAAATCCGGGCGTGACAACTTGAACACTAGCACATGTTATATTACAACTGGATCACTCACTGCTGTCGTGAATTTGTTGCTAATTTCTGGAATTAAAATATACCGAATGATGCCTATATTTCTAACAATCCAAAAACCTTATGTTAATAATAGGCTTTCAGTAGCTGGTTTTGCCGCATCAATCAAAACAAATGTGTTCGATGGGTCTAATTACAAATGTTGGCGCGAGAGGGTCACGCCGTGGTTGACAGCAATGAACATCATGCATGTCATACAGGGGAAGCCCGAACAGTTCACTCCAGAGGAGGAGCGGGCTTTCGTGGCGGCCGATAACCTGTTTAGAGGTGCCATCATGAGCGTTCTCGCTGAAATCCTTGTGGACACGTACCTCTTGCTGCCGAGTGGCAAAGATGTTTGGGATGCGCTTGAGGCTAAGTTTGGGGTCTCTGATCCTGGTGGCGAGCTGTATGTCATGGATCAGCTCTTTGACTACAAGATGGTTGAAGACCGTCCTGTGGTAGAGCAGGCCCATGAGATCCAGGCGCTGGCTAGAGATCTTGAGAACTATAACAAGGAGGCTCCATGTCGGTTGCCTGACAAGTTTGTGGCTGGAGGTATTATCTCCAAGTTGCCACCTTCTGATGAGGACATGACACCCATACATATGTCCATGAGGGGTGCATGGGGTGGAGAAGAAGGAGACCAACAAGGTTTTCCAAGTCAAGAAGAAGGCCCAAGGCTAATCCGATTCGAGTCCCCAAGGTGGAGGCCCAAGGAAACTCAAGTTCGAGTCCGCCTCGGAGTCCAGGAGCAGCCCACACTAAATTCGTCGCCCAGGTCATAGACGGGCTCGGTTTTTGACGTTTTACATATTCATGGAAAGCTAAGGAGATAATCTTTCCAGTTTGTAGTGGAAGGTCAAGAAGGAATGGTCTCAGTTCAAGAAGAAGAAGAAACCGCCGACAGGGCATTGTTATTGTTGTGGTAGCCCGGACCACTTTGCTGCAAAGTGCCCGCACCGCAAGGACAAGAACAATGGCGGCAATGGTGGCAGTGCCAACATGGTTGTTAGTGAGACTGGTGGAACGTCGAGGTACGGTAATCTTTTACCTACAATTCTTTCAATATGTCATTCACCCGATCGGTGGATTGACACTGGTGCTAATATTCATGTTTGTGCTGACATTTCCTTGTTTGCTTCTTACCAGGCAGGCGGGTCTTCCTCCGTGTTGATGGGGAACGGATCACATGCGCGTGTTCTTGGTGCTGGTTCGGTCGATCTGAAGCTTACTTCGGGAAAGACCATTCGACTGAAGAACGTGCAGCATGTCCCCACCATCAAAAAGAACTTAGTCAGCATGTCTCTTCTGTGTAGAGACGGCTTTAAATTAGTCTTTGAATCCAATAAATGTGTAATCTCTAAATTTGGAAGTTTTATTGGAAAAGGTTATGATAGCGGAGGCTTGTTCCGCTTTTCTTCGCCAGACAATTGTAATAAAGTTGTGAACCATGCTGCAAACGTTAATATCGAATCTAATGTTTGGCATTCATGACTCTGTCACGTTAATTTTTGTTGTATGATGCGTCTTGCAAACCTGAGCTTAATTCCGAGATTCACCTTAGTCAAAAATTCTAAGTGTCATGTGTGTGTTGAATCAAAACAACCTCGCAAGCCTCATTTCGCGGCTGAGGCGAGGAACTTGGCACCTCTAGACTTAATTCATTCCGATCTGTGCGAGATGAATGGTGTGTTGATAAAAGGTGGTAAAAAGCACTTCATGACTTTAATAAATGATTCTACTAGATTTTGCTACATTTATTTGTTGAAGTTTAAAGATGAAGCGTTACAGTATTTTAAAAATCTATAAAGCTAAGGTAGAAAATCAACTTGAGAGAAAGATCAAAAGAGTTAGGTCTGATCGCGGTGGAGAGTATTTTTCTAATGTATTCACTACGTTCTGTGAGGAACATGGAATAATTCATGAGAGGACACCTCCCTACTCACCTCAGTCAAATGGGGTAGCCGAAAGAAAGAACCGCACTCTGACTGACTTGGTTAGTGCCATGTTGGATACAGCGGGACTTTCCAAGGAATGGTGGGGTGAGGCTATATTGACTGCATGTCATGTCCTGAATCGTGTTCCTATGAAGAACAAAGAGATAACACCATTCGAGGAATGAGAAAATAAAAAGCTAACCCTTTCATACTTACGGACTTGGGGATGTTTGGCCAAAGTGAATGTGCCCATAACCAAGAAAAGTAAATTGGGACCTAAGACTGTTGATTGTGTCTTTCTTGGTTATGCTTTCCACAGTGTAGGTTATAGATTTTTAATAGTAAAATCTGGAGTACCTGACATGCATGTTGGTACAATTATAGAGTCCAGAGACGCTACATTCTTTGAGGACATTTTTCCTCTGAAAGAGGAAGCTAGCACGTCTAGTCATGAACTGTCTATTAATAAAGAACCTAGAGAACCTGTTGTTTCGATAGAACACAATGAACACACACATGTGGAAAATCCTGAGGAGGATGACAGTGAAGCTCTCAGAAGACTGGATCACTCACTGCTGTCGTGAATTTGTTGTTAATTTCTAAAATTAAAATATACCGAATGATGCCTAATTCTCTAACAATCCAAAAACCATATGTTAATAATAGGCTTTCGGTTGCTGGTTTTGCCGCATCAATCAAACCAAATGTTTTCGATGGGTCTAATTACAAACGTTGGCGCGAGAGGGTCACGCTGTGGTTGACAACAATGAACATCATGCATGTCATACAGGGGAAGCCCGAACAGTTCACTCCAGAGGAGGAGCGGGCTTTCGTGGCGGCCGATAACCTGTTTAGAGGTGCCATCATGAGTGGACACGTACATCTTGCTGCCGAGTGGCAAAGATGTTTGCGATGCACTTGAGGCTAAGTTTGGGGTCTCTGATGCTGGTGGCGAGCTGTATGTCATGGAACAGCTCTTTGACTACAAAATGGTTGAGGATTGTCCTGTGGTAGAGCAGGCCCATGAGATCCAGGCGCTGGCTAGAGATCTTGAGATGGATCGGCGAACACAAGGACTTCGCTTGTACTTGGTACAATATTTGATCCTGCATAAATTTTAAGAAGATTTTTTTATTTTTGTGGGACTCATAGAACTCACCACTACCAAAAAATATACTATAGCACCCCCTTCATTATTATCGTCCATGAGCAAGTCTTCCTCTCCATTCTTGTCTGACATGAGCAACACAAGGCACCCCCTCCGTTCTTATTTGCCACGCAGAAGCTTCTTAAGTGAAGGCGCTCAAGAGCAGCCGTGATGCATAGGGCATGGCAACGGTGAGCAGTCAAAATTGAGGTGGAGGGAGAATTTTTCACTAAGGATCGACCTACATATGGAATCCATATTTTAGCCAGCCCAAATCAGCATCTAGGTACAACTCAACATGCTAGCGGAGCAAAACCACTATCCAAAACCACCTCAAGGGTTCTTTAAATGGTTTTGTAAAGGTTAGTGAGTTAAACATACGGTTTTATAGTTGAAAGAGTGATGTAATCGACCCTAGTTGATGCGGAGCCTGAAGCACAGTCTGGAGCCTCTGTTATGTTACCCTACCTTTTTTTGCTCTCAGAAAACGTTGTGGCGATTCTAATTCTTATGCGACCCAGTCGGAAAGTTCTAGTGGCTGCAACGCGTGGGTGTGGTTTGGCGGCTTCCGAGTTGGGGAAAGTTCTTCCGGTTTCGGGAGGTGTCCCGCTTGCGCAAGCTTCTTCATATTTGAAGACACAGAGTAGAAGCTTTTGTTAATTTGAAATTGGGATAGCAGAACTAACATAACATCTACACTAACTCTGAAGTGTTCGAAAAGAAAATTCTGCAAACAAAAGAAGCTATATATCTTCCCACAGAATAACCATCATAGGTCAACAGCTTGAGGATGGTGCAGAACTATAGTGCATGACTTTTGCAGCAACAATTACATCACTATACCGGGCACCCTAGAGTACCGGCATGTTCCAGTGATTCAAACTGGATATCCGATGCAAATGAGATTAAAGCCACAAGTGGATATGTTTTCACACTTGGAGGTGGCGCTGTCTCCTAGAAGTCTTGTAAGCAGACCATCTTAACGAGGTCAACTATGGAGGTAGAACTCACTGCATTGGATACCGCCACTGTTGAGGCCGAATGGCTTCGTGATCTCCTTATGGATTTGCCGGTAGTTGAGAAACCGATACCGGCTATCCTCATGAAATTTGATAATCAAACTGTGATTGTCAAAGTGAATAGTTCAAAGGATAACATGAAGTCCTCTAGGCATGTAAAGAGGCGGCTGAAATCTAGAGTATTTTTCTAATGTATTCACTGCGTTCTGTGAGGAACATGGAATAATTCATGAGAGGACACCTCCCTACTCACCTCAGTCAAATGGGGTAGCCGAAAGAAAGAACCGCACTCTGACTGACTTGGTTAATGCCATGTTGGATACAACGGGACTTTCCAAGGAATGGTGGGGTGAGGATATATTGACTGCAAGTCATGTCCTGAATCGTGTTCCTATGAAGAACAAAGAGATAACACCATTCGAGGAATGGGAAAAGAAAATGGAGAGTCAACGGGAATCCTAACCAACTTAAATGGTGGAGCACCTGTGGACCACTTGTGAAGTTGGTAAAAGGAGATGGGTGCGCGCGCGCGCTCGCTCGCCTCGCCGAGCCGGGCCGTGGCCGTGCCGTGCCGTGACGAGCCGCTCTGCGTGTGCTGTATGATGAACCTTTTGCCACAAATGACATTGATTGAGTCTTAAACGTTACCAGTAACTGCCGATTTGATGGCTGAGAGTAACTGATGACGTTTAATGGCATTATTGGGCTGACCAATAACTGACGTCATGGCCATTGCTGCCTCATGGAGTGTCCAGGTTCATCCCCCCTCCTCCTCTGGTCGCCTATTTAAGAGGGGCTCCCTCCCATAGCCAGACACAGAAGCACTCTCCCTCATAGGTACTCCTTTCAGGAGACCTCTCTCTTCTCCCTGTTTTTGCTGCTCTCTTGCATTCCCAACGCAAGCCTTGCGCGCACACAGCTTGCGTGAGCAGTTGCCCTCGAACCTCCCTGTCTAGTGATCCTGCTCGGGATAGGCAGGCAATAAGGTTTTTGGGGAGCGTACGAGTACGCGCCTGCTCGCTGCTGTGAACGACTACTTCCTGGTGGCCAACTTCAACAACCCGAACGACTACTTCCTGGTGGCCAAGTTCGTCAACCCGAACGACTACTTCCTGGTGGTCAACTTCAACAACCCGAACAACTACTTCCTGGTGGCCGTCTTCCTCACGTGAACGACTACTTCCCGGTGACCGTTCGAGGGACTCCACTGCACCAACTCGTCACTGCACCGAATTAGATCGACTACTTCGAGCAAGGCCAGTCGAGGATGGTTAACACTATTCCTCCAGCTGGTGACGGCGCATCCGGTGCCTCCGGTACCGGCCCCGCCTCTGGGTACATCCTGAACATCCTCTTGTTCTTGTTTCGGTTTCTCATGTTGTTAATGTTATTTAGGAGAATTAACTTGAACACCGGTACATGTTATATTACCACTGGATCACTCACTGCTGTCGTGAATTTGTTGCTAATTTCTGGAATTAAAATATACCGAATGATGCCTATATTTCTAACAGCTATGACATTTTGATGTGATAAGAATCTTCTTTTTGCATAGTGAACTTTGGGGTTGCTTTTTGGGAACTAAACAATGGCCAGGTAGGGGCTCATGATGTCATCACATGGTCAGTACCAACGCGGCATCATATCTTTCAATCTTTGCTCGTACTACAAAGCTACTGTGTAGATACACAAAGGTACGAGCAAAAAAACGGACTCGAAAATGACAGAACGGCGCGCAGCATGTACGTAGCACAACTCAAAATAAACTTGAAACGTCACAGCTCACAATAAAACGCCTCTCCTAGCAGCTAAAGCCAAACGACCCACATGCATGGCGCAGCAGCAGCAGCACCGACCGATCGAGCCACCCGCTCGTCCTCAGTCAGCAGCCTCTCATAATGCAGCAGGGCCGCCGTCCGGGCGTGTGCAGTGTACGCAGGCCCTGCACTGTAGTTTAGCAGGGCTGCCAGCCCGTCCGGCATTTGACCGAGGTTTAAACAGCGGCCCCAGCACATGAGCAGCCGCTCTGCAGGTGTATCATGCATCCTCTCGTCCATCGATCTGTCACTGGCAGTGGCACCACCGTCACTCACCTGGATCCGGATCTGGCTCGCTACTGATCCATCAGTGATGACTGATGCTGTGCTGGCCGGCTATCACCTCGATCATTTCACTGCCAGAATAAAATTAAAAAAATGCAGGACCTTCTTACGTGATCTTCCTGATTAGATTAACCGCTGATAATGCTCGTAGGCTCATGGCCCTAGCTCGGAGATTCGGCGAAATGGGCGGTTGGTTACAGCGATTAGGTGAGGTGAGGTTCGTTGGGAGAGGATGGGGAAAAAACTGTCTCGTCCATGTCCTCGTCACCTTGCGCTCTCCCGGCACCAATCTCGCTTCTAGCGGCTAGAGAGCGCGCACGCGCGAGGGCACATGCACACGAAGGCGGGCGCGTAGGGCATCGTCGATCGACTATAAAGAAATCGGTGGAGGCGTGGAGCCGAGACGCGGAGGGGCCAGGATGCAGGATGTGATGTGATCTTTGATAGGATGCGTACCGCGCAACCATCAACAGACGCTATTGAAAAGGTAAGGCTATCACATTTGTAATACTCCAAACTCATCTCCTTAAAACAAATATTCTCCGGTTATCAAGATTTTACAATGTAGTTTCAGTTTCTCCGCACCCGTCATTCTCTATATCTCATATTCCATACCAACTATACTATATTTTAATCAACCATCCCAACTACTATCTCTTTCCTCCTCACTTTTTTTTACCCTCACCTCTCACCTTCCCCATCCCTCTCTCCCCTCCTTTTCCTTCTCTCCCCAGCCACGTGGAGGCCAGCGCAAATGTCGCGGACGTCCGGCACCGCTCAAAATATAACGCACGTGCTCGCCTCGGGAGCGATGCCGCATGCGGTGCAGTACACCGCTGCAGCGCTTGCGTAGGCGAGGCTTACTGTCGTTCGCTTTTTCAGCACGCCGCTGCGAATAGCCTAAGGGCGATGTTTAGATCCGTGAAAAGGAGTGAAAATACTCGCATCGGATATTGTAGCGTATTGTAGCATTTTTCGTATGTTTGTGGTAATTGTTGTCCTATCATGACTTGACTAGGCTCGAAAGATTCGTCTCGGCATGTACTTCAAAACTATGTAATTAGTTTTTTGATTTACCTACATTTAATGCTCCATGCATAGGTCATTTGTTATATTTAATGTTTCTATGTGACGTCGATGTGATGGAAAATTTGGAAAGTTGAGAGGAACAAAACACAGCCAAGGTTTCAGGTCCTAACTTTGTCATGCCAAAGTTGACATTTTGTCATTAATGTGTTACTCATTTGTATTTGTGAATAATTATTCAAACATTGATTAATTAGCCTTAAAATGTTCGTCTCCCAAAGTACAACAAAATTGTACAATTAGTTTTTGATTTTATCTACATTTAGTATTTATGTATGTATCGGTATTTTAATGTGATGAAATTTTTTTTAATGGAATTTGGGGTAAAGTCGGAGAACTAAACGAGACCTCTGAGACGAGAAAAGAACGCGAGGTCCACTCTGATTGATCGTTTTGTTTGTACCGGCAGCCCGGCAGGAAGCGACTAGACATGGCAAGTTAAAGCGGGGGTACCTAGCGGAGGAAAAATTGAATGCAACGTAGGACAAAATGGCTCGTCGTAGACTCAGCGGCCGTATAGGTATAATCGTATATATATATTTCACTAGCAAATGCCCGCCACGGTAAATATAACAAAGTCTAGAAATATTTTCTAACCTTATATATTTACAATTAATCAAATTAAACTATTAACAAAAGAATTTTTAGAGAAATACTCCTATCTTTATTTATTAGTCATGTTCCTATAAACAATATGTATACATTTAACGTATTTTTTTTAAAAACTCGTGATTTTCGTCTTGACAAAGGTTACTTTATAGTACTCTTCGGACTACTATTGGTGAGCTAAGAACCATGGTTAGTTTTCTCGAATATCACTCATGAAAACATGTACATGCCGAATTGCCATTTTCAGCCGTTCTTTTGCCGTTAGGCCTCTTTCAGTCAATTTTTTTTCTTTGCGGGCACGGGAAAACGGTCAGGATTTGGGACGCGGGACGCGCGGTAAGAGAAACGACAGGCCCACATGTCAGTACAGAGAGGGTTGACGCACCAAACGTTACTTGTTTTATAATTAGTAAGAGATTAGGGGCTTTTTTGTAAAATTATGACGTACCGCAGAATCAATCCTTACTTTAGTATTAGAATTTGAAAACTACCGCCATAGTAAACAAATGTAAAAGCAATGCATAATCTATTAAGTTAGTAGTGGATGGATCTGGATGGGATATGAAACCTCAGCATCTATCTACAAAATTCCTTATATGAAACCTGTCGATACGTAGTTGTGTAATAGCTTAATCTATCAACAACCCTTTACAAAAAACCTAGTTCATTGAGATTTGGTTTGATTGCCGATAATTTATTTATAAGAATTCTCAAAAAATGATTAGTGAAATAAGAAGTCTCGATATGATGTATTTTTGAACTGTTGTTGTGTACTACGGTAAAAATCCTAAGCTAGTACATGGTGATAAACAGTCTATGCATACTTGCTAAAAAGAAAATGTCTTTTTAGGCTTGTAGAGGTATCGATAGGTGCCATGCGAGTCTGTGTTCGTCTCAGTAAACTCCCAGGTGTCAATTTTATTACATTTCGCAACCGTAAAAATGACTATAAAACACTAAGCATTATAAATGAGGGTGATGCTATTTTCACATGCCTAAAATAGACATAATTTCAACCAATGAATATGATTTGTTTGTCTTTTTTAAAAATATATATATATCAGGTAGTACTCGTCTTCATTCTCCTCTTTTTCTATGTATGTATCATGGTGTTTCCATGTTCCTGATAGGCTCCCCGCTCCTACAAGCCCACCACTATCTTTGGTAGCTAGAACGACACGAATGACACGAGATTTGCTCCCGCTGCTACCATTAGCAAAACCCAGATCAAAATCCACATACGGCGAACATACTACTACGGTAGCGCTCAACGCCACGTAGACAACGTATTCAGAGAGACTGAAGAGGGGTAGAAAGAGATGCTCCTTGGCGGCAAGTATGGTGGCCACTAGGGCTCACCATCCCCGTGGCTCCATCGCTGGCTGCTACCCTAACACTAACAACTATACATTTTTTCCTCTTCCCCATGGCCCCATGCCACCGTTGCCAACCCGCCATCCGCCTTATGCGCCTGTCCTTTGTCCTCCCATAAGTTTTTGTTTCTAAGCACCAGACACCTAACTGCCCTAAAACCTTAGAACTTAACCCTTCCTAATGTTGTTTGCTACTACCAGCATTTTTGGCCATCGCTTGAGATTTCGCAAACTTCACACACATGATTCCTAGAAGATGTGTATAAATTAATGTCTAAGTTTGGAATTCACCTCAGCATTTCATCTCCCTCTCACAAATATGTTTGCATTGCTCCTACCAACCTCCCCGTGCTCCATTGACTAGGATCGATCACCGTAGTTGCTCGACTTGACAACATACCATCAATCCGCCATCATTTTTAACTAGGACAAAGCTAGTGCTGGTCAATTGACTAGGATTGGATTTCCATAAAATCTAAGACTAGTCTTAGTGGGAGTTTTATGGGAGTTTCATAGCATTAAATTTGGTGATGTGGCAGAGAAGAGAGAAAAAAGAGTTTCATGGCATGTCAGAGGAGTTTTATCGCCATTAAACTCCTTTGACTCGGTTACGTACCTAACCCAGAACAGACAAACGGTTAGCAGTTCAACAATAAATTCATCAGGGGGGAAAGAGAACCAAGCCGAAACAGTGACGAGAAAACCATGCCGAATGCAATCTGGCGGTGGGAATCCACAATCTAGAAAATACACCGATGAAGCAAAATTTATTTGACGGTTTTGCGTTGGAAATGTCTAACTGCTGACCTGGGCTTGCGACATGGGCCTGCTTCATTGCTCGTCGGACTGGGCGTGTGATCGAGTGAATACGTGGCGCACATGGTCTGAGAAGGCCAGATAATAATATAATACAAAAAATTAGGTGGAAAATGCCAAACTACTGGCTGTCCCAAGAAGAGAGAAGTCAAACAAGATTCAAGATTGAGTAAATTGCTTATTTAACACCAAAACAAATATCGATTTCATTCTTGGCCCTGAAATTTTTTTCGTTCTCTATTTGACACTGACTTTTAACTTCATTCCTTAATTGACATTTCCATCACCGCTTTCAGTTAAATCAAGCGAAACAACCTCGAAATAACCTTCAAAATTCATGAAACTTTTTGTAATGATATAACATATGGATTGGACATATTTTATTTAAAAGGACACATGTGCCTTTATGGTTTTAAAATTAAAATTTACTAAATTAGACTATCTTTAAAACAAATATGAATTATATGGCACCAAAATACTTCCAAACAATTATGAGAAAATAATTATTATTCACCATATGTAATGTGGTAGTCTATAAAATTATTTTCTATTATAAGTTACATATAGAGCTGGGAAGAATATGGTATTTTAGAAATTTTAGATGGAACTCATAATTATTTATTTAACTTATGATGGAAAATAATTTTATACGCTATTGTATCACACGTGACAAATATTATTTATTTTTTATTAATTGTTTGAAAGCATTTTAGTGAGATAAAATTGAGATATGTTTTAAAAATAATCTAGTTTGGTGAATTTTAAGTTGAGTAAAGTGCATAGCCGGTCCTTAAACTTTCTTGGGTGCGTTATTCCGGTCCATGAACTCTTAAATTGCAGATTCCACTCCCTAAACTTAGCTTTGGGTGTCATCCCGGTCCCCGAACTCCCAAATTACATATTTGGCTTTTTAAACTTAGCTTCAGGTGGTGTCTAGGTCCATATACCACGGAAAAGTAGATTATTTAACTAATTATGAAAATTGAGCTAAAATTTGATTGTGTGTGGTTTTATGAGTACCTCGAAAGTGCCCAGAATCCAATGCCATCCATGGAATAGGAGCGCTTTAGATCCAGGCATCCAGCTCAATCAGACTAGTGCAACCGATGGAGATGAAGTTGATCCACATATTGTTGTGATAAGTATCAGAGAGAAAAATTGAATGCACAACTATCTTTCAATTACCCTCATCACTAATACGATAATTAATAAGGCCAATCTCCTTAAGATGGGAGCAGAGGGTTGCAATTCGCTCTAGTACCTTCTCGTTCACTCTAAATTGACTTTTGTATTTTAAAAGTATATGGATCTAGATGGCACCCAAAGCTAAGTTGAGGGAGTCAAACATGTAATTTGTGAGTTTGGGGACTGGAATGACATCGGAAGCTAAGTTTAGGGAACCAAATCTGCAATTTGAGAGTTCAGGGACCGAGATGACACACCTCAGAAAGTTTAAGGACCGGCCATGTACTTCACTCTTTTAAGTTTAAAACTATAAAGGTGCATGTATTGTTTTTGAATAACATATGTTCATGTTTATTTCTTATATTGGTAGAAAAATTCGATGAATTTTGGAGGTGATTTGGAGTACGTTTTGTCCGACTTAACTTTTGAAGGTAACGAAAATGTCAAATAAGAAATGAAGTTAAAAGTCATTGTCAAATGGAGAAAAAAATTTTAGGGAAAAAAATAATCGACATTTGTTTTAGTGTCATATAAGAAATTGAGTGCTCAGCAAGATTCTTACTGTCCTCGGTAACTGTTGCAGCTTTCGCGGTCTGGCTCCTCTAGCTCTGGAAAAATTTTCAGCAGAGTGTTTGCGACAATTTAATTTCAGTCCGCAATCAATCGGAGTAGGTGCCTTCAGAGTTAATCAGTGGTCTGATAAGTACTATCTAAAGAGGAAAACAAAATGCGTGGCCGTCTCAAAGCCAAGCTGATTCATGCATCCTATGCGTTGAATACGCAGCACCACATACTACAATACTACATGCGCATGCGCTTGCTTCCACGGCAAAATCGACAAGGAAACATTATCCCCAGCTTAGCTTAACATTACTATTATATCCCACCTCATAAAAAATCACATATCAATTGATCCAAATTATTCCCTCGCGCCAACAGATCACCCGAGGACCCCTGCGGAAATACCAGGACCGCAGAGTGGCTTCCCTGCAAAACTCCCTCTGCTCCCTGTCCCCGACATTTCCGATGCAGGCTTGGCTTGCACTGGTCGCCGCGTATAAAGTCCCGATGAAAACACAGCCGCGAGGCACGGTGCCTGTGCCTGCAGACTGCTCCTGCCGTCTCCCTCCTCGGCACAGCCAAGACTCCAGGCACAGAGCCACAGGCCACAGCTACCCGCACACGGGCGCAGCCGTGTCCATGACTCGCGACGCGCTCCGCGCGGTGCCGCTCGCGTCGCTGAAGGCCGCCCCGGGCTCCCGCCTTTGACGAGACGCCCGCGGCGCGGCAACGGCGGCGGCGGCGCGCTCCGGCCTCCGGCCCGCGGCAACGAGCAGTCTAGCAGATAGCACAGCCTTCGCCGAGTAAGTTGCTGTTCGCCTGTTCTTGCTAAATCCCTTGCTTGCTTTGTTTCAAATGGGTTTGTGTTTTAGCGAAACTGCCTGATGGACACAGAATTTGTCCCCATTTTACTGAAAACTGCATTTCGTTTTTGAGGCTTTGTCCAATGCATCGCGACTAGTCAATCCTTCATCGAATAGAATAGGAGCAAAACTTAATGCTTATTACATGGATTGATGAACAAGAAATTAATGCTTGACGAGACCAGAGACGCAACCGCGTTGCTACCCGACAAAATGCGGTATCGTGGTGCTCAGTTAATTAACAACAAAAGAAAAAAAAACTACAGCACGCTGGCAGTACAGTACTGGCGACCCGCTACATAAGTCAGGACTGTAGGAGTAACTCGCATCTGCAGTTTCAGAAGCGAAGGCGCGCACATGGCGACTCTTGAATACGCACGCTGCGTCGTGTACAGCCAAGCCACCCTCGACTCGGCTCCGCTCCGCTCCGCTCGTCTGGTTTCTCAAATTAACCACAACTGCCAGGACTGCGACGATGGCAGGCCGCTGCCGCTGCCGCTGCCGCCGCAGAGGATTCAAACCGCCGGCCGGCCGCCGGCGGTAGCGGTGCTTCCGCTGACAACGGGTATGATACGCTCAGCCTTTTCTCCTGTCGACGGATCATTGGCTCGGCCTCAGCTCTAGCCTCGCTAGGCAATCAGGCAATGGGTAGAGTGTCCGGTGGCCGGTGCTACGACAGGCTCCCGCTGGCCACGCCTTGCCTGCGGTTTTCTAATTTCTGATTCCTGGAGTGGATGGAATCTTCCCCTTTTGTTTACAGGAGAGAGGGGTGGCTCTCTCGCCCCTTGGTCCAAACCTAAAGCCATGACCAGGTCTAGACGGGCGGCCAACCTCCATAGCTGCTGCATTGCTGTCCGAGTCGAGCGCATCAGACAGACAAGTGTGTGTGCGCGCGCGCGCTCCTTCCCTTCTCATGTGATTGTACCGTGCTAGCTACTAGGCTTGTAGCAGTATCATCTTCCTCTCACAAATCAAAATCCGTTGCTCCAACCAACCCCCTCATGCTCCGTTGACTAGGATCGATCACAGGAGTTGCTCGACTTGACAGCATACCGCCAATCCGCCATCATTTTTAACTAGGACAAAACTAGCGCTAGTCAATTGACTAGGATCAGATTTTCAGAAAATCTAATCCGGAACAGACAAACTGTTAGGAGTTCAACAGTAAATTCATCGGGGGTAAAAAAAAAACCAACCCGAAACGGTGACAAAAAACCAAGCCGAATGCAATCTGGCGGTGGGAATCCACAATCCAGAAAATACACGGATGAAGCAAAATTTATTTGACGGTTTTGCGTTGGAAATGTCTAACCGCTGACCTGGGCTCGCAACATGGGCCTGCTTCCTTGCTCGTCGGACTGGGCGTGTAATCGAGTGAATACGTGGCGCAAATCGTCGGAGAAGGCCAGATAATAATATACAAAAAATTGGGTGGAAAATGCCAAACTACTGGCTGTCCCAAGAAGTGAGAAGTCAAACAAGATTCTCACTGTGCTCGGTAACGGATGCAGCTTTCGCGGTCTAGCACTCCTAGCTCTGGAGTAATTTTCAGCCGAGTTTTTGCGACAATTTAATTTCAATCCGCAATCAATCGTAGTAGTAGGTGCCTTCAGAGTTCAGCGGTCTGATAATAATAAGTATCCAAAGAGGAAAACAAAATCTAGCGTGGCCATCTCAGAGCCGAGCTGATTCATGCATCCTATGCGTTGAATACGCAGCACCACATACTACAATACTACATGCGCATGCGCTTGCTTCCACGGCAAAATCGACAAGGAAACATTATCCCCAGCTTAGCTTAACATTACTATATATCCCACCTCATAAAAAAATCACATATCAATTGATCCAAATTATTCCTCCGCGCCAACAGATCACCCGAGACCCCTGCGAAATACCAGGACCGCAGAGTGGCTTCCCTGCAAAACTCCCTCCTGCTCCCTGTCCCCGACATTTCCGATGCAGGCTTGGCTTGCCACTGGTCGCCGCGTATAAAGTCCCGATGAAAACACAGCCGCGAGGCACGGTGCCTGTGCCTGCAGACTGCTCCTGCCGTCTCCCTCCTCGGCACAGCCAAGACTCCAGGCACAGAGCCACAGGCCACAGCTACCCGCACACGGCGCAGCCGTGTCCATGACTCGCGACGCGCTCCGCGCGGTGCCGCTCGCGTCGCTGAAGGCCGCCCGGGCTCCCGCCTTTGACGAGACGCCCGCGGCGCGGCAACGGCGCGGCGGCGCGCTCCGGCCTCCGGCCGCGGCAACGAGCAGTCTAGCAGATAGCACAGCCTTCGCCGAGTAAGTTGCTGTTCGCCTGTTCTTGCTAAATCCCTTGCTTGCTTTGTTTCAAATGGGTTTGTGTTTTAGCGAAACTGCCTGATGGACACAGAATTTGTCCCCATTTTACTGAAAACTGCATTTCGTTTTTGAGGCTTTGTCCAATGCATCGCGACTAGTCAATCCTTCATCGAATAGAATAGGAGCAAAACTTAATGCTTATTACATGGATTGATGAACAAGAAATTAATGCTTGACGAGACCAGAGACGCAACCGCGTTGCTACCCGACAAAATGCGGTATCGTGGTGCTCAGTTAATTAACAACAAAAGAAAAAAAAACTACAGCACGCTGGCAGTACAGTACTGGCGACCCGCTACATAAGTCAGGACTGTAGGAGTAACTCGCATCTGCAGTTTCAGAAGCGAAGGCGCGCACATGGCGACTCTTGAATACGCACGCTGCGTCGTGTACAGCCAAGCCACCCTCGACTCGGCTCCGCTCCGGCTCCGGCTCGTCTGGTTTCTCAAATTTAACCACAAATTCCACTGTACAAAAAAAGATTATCATCACATTAAAATATTAACACATACATAAAATACTAAATATAGATAAAATAAAAATTAATTGTATAGTTTTATTGTACTTTACGGAACCAATATTTTAAACCTAATTAATCAATATTTAAATAATTATTTATAAATACAAATGAAATACTTTAGTAATGCATTAATGATAAAATGTTAAGTGTGACAAGCCCTTTAGAAATAAAGATGACCTCCCGATGAACTGTGAGTGGAAATAAACCTCGTCGTGCCCCATGCCGTCGTACCTCGGGGAGCGTGGCGTCCTAGGAGATGGCAGGGCCGCTGCTGCTCTGCCAAGACTGCGACGATGGCAGGGCGCTGCCGCCGCCGCTGCCGCCGCAGAGGATTCTCAAACCGCCGGCCGGCGGTAGCGGTGCTTCCGCTGATACCGTTATGACACGCTCGGCCTTTTCTCCTGTCGATGGATCATTGGCTCGACCTCAGCTCTAGCCTCTAGGCAATGGGTAGAGTGTCCGGTGGCCGGTGCTATGCTATGACAGGCTCCCGCTGGCGACGCCATGCCTGCAGTTTTCTAAATTCTGATTCCCGGAGTGGATGGAATCTTCCGCTTTTGTTTACAGGAGGGAGGGGTGATCATCCTGGCTCTCTCGCCCCTTGGTCCAAACCTAAAGCCATGACCAGGTCTAGACGGGCGGCCAACCTCCATAGCTGCTGCATTGTTGTCCGAGTCGAGTGCATCAGACAGACATTTATGTGTGTGTGCTCCTTCCCTTCATGTGATTGTACCGTGCTAGCTAGGTTTGTAGCAGTGAATTCCCAGGCCGTGCACGGTTGCAGCGATTACATATAGCTTATCAGCATTCAAATTTGAAACCATCAGAAAGATGACGAAACCACATGAAAAAAAGAACCCGGAGCCGTCGCTTCGCCGCCGGCTAATCATGGCATAATCTTTCGGTTATCGACGTCCTGTTTTCGTTCTAAAATAATAAAAAAATCGAGACATGTCGCCGTTTCTATCATCCCTGCACTGATGGCCTTTCCACATAGAAAGCTACTGATTTCGCCACTAATCTAAGGAGTTCAAACAGTTCCATGTTGGGGGTGTGGGCCTGCGCCAAAACGGCATTTAAATGGGCCCCTGCTTTGCTTAACCACCGGGCGCAGACTAAACATCGAGCAAGCGTGCAGCTTGGTCGCCGGCTCGCCGCAATTATTCGTCATCGTGTCTTCCAGGTTAGGGTCTTCTACCCTGCAATGATTCGGGGACAGGGACGACACGGCAGGTTTGCTCTCTGCTCCTGGGTGCTGGTACTGCTATTTAATTGCTGTCTGATGTGCAGCGCAGTAGGATTGATGGCGACACAAATCCGATTTGGTTATTCATGTTGTTAGGATTCGACCGTACTTGGACACGCATACCTGTTGCCCCCCAGCTCTTCGAGAATGATAGCGATGGAAAATTAACTCAAGGTTGAGGTTAAAATTTAGAGTAAGAAGCAAAATTTTAGATGTTAAATTCGTCAAATTCACCCAGCTGGCCATCGAATCTCGGAACGTTGGGGCTTGGGTTCTAAGATGAAAGTTTCAGTGGGTAGAAATATCGCGTGAGTTTTGTCCGAGAACTCTGATGAGGGTATAAATAAATTTAGGAAAGGAAAATGAGGGGAAATTGTAACAGAACTTGATATTTTCTTATCTACTAGTGAGCATTATTCACCACTATACGTATCATTAGTAAACAATTTGGTTTTCTAGTATCACCCACTTAAAAGTAGTAAATTTTGAGTTCGAATATCAGAATATTTAATTCAAGGTTGAACTTCAAAATTACAGTGATGATTTGAAAGCTATATCCAGAATTTACTTGTTAAGAAGCAGTCCCAAGTTGTCGTCTGGTGGAAGTTCTAAGTTGTGATTTTCAATTCTAAAGCCAAGCTTCGACGAGTACAAATATCGGATTTTTAAATAACGAGTTTCATTACATTTTTCTCGATGAAACATAATATCATTAAGCCCATCACCCAACTGTCGAGCACAAATAGTTAATGTTAAAAAGAAATAGCAACGCATAGCTGATTACCAGTTTACCACAGAGCTAAGTGACCAAAAGTCTTCATTTTTTAGAATTCGGGAAGTTCAAGTTTGTTCAACTTCAGTTTGTTGAGACTCTTGATTCCCACGATCCTGTGATGCAACATGTTATAGTAGCTTAGGCACTTGATCAGTGGGGGTGAATGGTGATGCAATGCACAGTGGCAGACAAGCCACAGCAGATCAGATACTAGCAGATTCCTGCTACTCCGACATGTCTTATCCTTGTGTCCTCCTTCCTCTCCAGCTATTTCACCCCGCGTACATATGCTGTCAAGATCGATGACTCATCGTCCAATAGTAAGCCCTCGTTTAGATGTAAATTAGGGATAGGAAATTAGAGAAAAAAATGACACTTCGTCATAAATGCGTCACTGTAACATTTTGTTTGTGATCTTGTTTAGTTCCAAAAAATTCTCTCACCAAACTTCATTATTCACCTATCACATCATATCAGATCTCTCTCATCATGTATGGAGCATTAAATATAGGTAAATAAAAAAACTAATTGGATAGTTTTGATGTACACGACGAGACAAATCTTTTGAGTCTAGTTAGGTCATGGTAGGACAATGTTTACCACAAATAAACGAAAAGTACTACAATACGCTACAGTGTCCGATGTGCCTTTTCTACCAACTTTTCACCCCAACTAAACACCCCTGTATTTGTGAAAAATTGTCCAAAAATTAATTAATTAGGTTCAAAATGTTCGTCTCGCCGAGTACAACAAAACTGTAAAATTATTTTTTGATTTCATCTACATTTAGTACTCCATGCATGTGTCGATATTTTGATGTGGTGGAAATCTTCTTTTTACATAGTGAACTTTGGAGTTGTTTTTTGGAACTAAACAAGGCCTAAATAAAACCACCGAACGAAATCCAACACATTTCGCTTGAAAGATTGAAACGGAGCCTACCCAAGGCATCATCTGCGTTTGTCCTTGGCATTATCTTGTGCCGTACTTGTACTTGCCACTACACACTTTTTTTGAAAGAGTCTTGCCACTACACACTAGAGAGTAGAAATCCATGCAGCACCAAGGTCCAAGGGGACGCTGTGAAGAGCAGCCGGGCCCCAGGCCCTTGAATGAAGCACATCTCTCTGATCTCTGCCCAAAATCAGTAAGGCTTCGTTTGGCAATCAGTGGGTTCAATCCACGAGTGCCTCGTTCCAAGGAGGGATTGGGTCTCCCACCCAATCCACGTCCATGCGGGACGGGGGGTTGAATCCACGCAGTACAGCATGGGTTGAATCCATCGAATGTTGTTTATACTATTTAACAAAGCTAAGATTATTAGTATTACAAAAATAAGAAAAATATAAATAAATAGAAATTCAACGTAATCGTGGTGCCTCTATTTCACGGGAAATTAAAGCGATCAGAAAAAAAATTAAAAAGAGAAATTCAGCTTAAATGTGATGCCTTCATCTCATATGGAAACATGAGATGTCTTGATAATTCAACAGAAGTATAAGTGCATAACTAACACATATGGTAATTCCTATTACACAACACGTGAAGCGACGCTCAAAAAGTGCTAGACATGTAGTTTCAATTTACAAAACAAGTGAACGAGAGATGACTTGTAAAAAGTAATGGCATAAAGCAGTTAAGCTCTTTACAGAATTGGAGGAGATATCTGCAGCAAAAAAGACCCCCTGTTAACGTATACAGACTAAATTGTTAGAACCCCATCCAAATCATAGGAAGCTTCAACACTATCTAGAGTCCATATAGGAATATAAGTTCATGCATATGTATGCTGCTAAATCTGATTTGTGTAGTGGTGGACTCAAGCTCTATGACTAGCTCTAACTCCGTTATTTTCTTGATGAATATTAGCAGAATGGTACCTGAAATTACTTAAATGTTGACGAGCCTGATACTATGCAAACTGTTGCAGTTTTGGGAGGAATGCAAGGACCAAACTACTCATGCATCGCTGGACATGCCGTCAGACATCAGCCATTTTATAAGCTACCATCTTTGTTTCAAATTACTATTTATTGACTTTTTTGCATAATCTTTGACCATTCGTCTTATTCAAAAAATTTGTTTAAATATACAAATCAATAAGCTATACTTGAAGTATATACGATGATAAAGCAAGTCCCGTACAAAATAAATGATACTGAAATTTTTTAAATAAGACGAATGGTCAAACGTTAAACAAAAAAGTCAACAACGAATAGTAATTTGGAACGGAGGTAGTATCGTGTAACCTGTAGCGTATGTAATTCAACACGAATGGAGTAAACCGGTATAATGTACGTGTGGTCCCGGCAGCAGCGCGATAGGGAACCATCCTATGGAAGCCTCGATAACGGCCTGCAATGTTTCAATCTTTATGATCGGTTAATGCATTAGATTAATATATAGGCTTCGTTTGGCAACTAGAGGAACAGCGTGGATAGGGGCCCAAACCCCGCCAGCCATGGAACGAGGCCACGCCGGGTCAGTTTCCACTGCTGGGCCAAAAAGCGCATTTGGCAACTCGTGTTCACTTCACGAACAGTGTCGGAACTTATCGATCACTTCACGTTGATGACTATTAGTCTCCTGTGTTGATATTTGACATCAGTCAAAATGGTGGCGGACCCCGTCAAAATAGAAGCACCATGAGGTTAAAGTTCCTCAAAGGCCTTCTAGGCCACCACAAGATTGTCCTAGAATAGGAGCACCTTCGGAGGCCCAAAGCCTAGGAATGGTCTAGCACCTTGGGTGGTAGGGTTCCTTTGTGGAGAAGATGCCTCCAAAATGAATCATGCTATTTCACTTCTAAATCTTTACAAGAAATGTGGTATATTTTGGCAAATATCAAATATAACATGCAGTTTCTGTCAGCACTTTGGGCAACCTAAGGTAAAGGTGAGCCTACTTATGTAAGCTCAGTAGATGGCTCGATTATAATAGCATGAGTCAAAACAAGGAAATCGAACATTACATTGATGATGTTATCCCAAATGGGTTGTTCTGCCTCTATCCTGCATAAGGTTCCATTCCAATGGCTACCACTTTGCCCTTTTGCCTGCTTAAGAAGCTTGTAGTCCCTCTTCAAATCCTTCTCTTTGTCCTGTATTTGGACCTTTGTAAACTTGATATGTGAGAACTTTTGGTTGAATAATTTACAGATTTTGTTCCATGCTTCTGATGACCACCCATTTTGGCCCCTGTAACACTCATTGTTGTGTTCATGGAGCAGTTCAACCAATGCCTTCTCAAGTCCAGCAAGGTTGAACTTCAAAATTACAGTGATGATTTGAAAGCTATATCCAGAATTTACTTGTTAAGAAGCAGTCCCAAGTTGTCGTCTGGTGGAAGTTCTAAGTTGTGATTTTCAATTCTAAAGCCAAGCTTCGACGAGTACAAATATCGGATTTTTAAATAACGAGTTTCATTACATTTTTCTCGATGAAACATAATTATCATTAAGCCCATCACCCAACTGTCGAGCACAAATAGTTAATGTTAAAAAGAAATAGCAACGCATAGCTGATTACCAGTTTACCACAGAGCTAAGTGACCAAAAGTCTTCATTTTTTAGAATTCGGGAAGTTCAAGTTTGTTCAACTTCAGTTTGTTGAGACTCTTGATTCCCACGATCCTGTGATGCAACATGTTATAGTAGCTTAGGCACTTGATCAGTGGGGGTGAATGTGATGCAATGCACAGTGGCAGACAAGCCACAGCAGATCAGATACTAGCAGATTCCTGCTACTCCGACATGTCTTATCCTTGTGTCCTCCTTCCTCTCCAGCTATTTCACCCCGCGTACATATGCTGTCAAGATCGATGACTCATCGTCAATAGTAAGCCCTCGTTTAGATGTAAATTAGGGATAGGAAATTAGAGAAAAAAATGACACTTCGTCATAAATGCGTCACTGTAACATTTTGTTGTGATCTTGTTTAGTTCCAAAAATTCTCTCACCAAACTTCATTTCACCTATCACATCAATATCAGATCTTCTCATCATGTATGGGAGCATTAAATATAGGTAAATAAAAAAACTAATTGGATAGTTTTGATGTACACGACGAGACAAATCTTTTGAGTCTAGTTAGGTCATGTAGGACAATGTTTACCACAAATAAACGAAAAGTACTACAATACGCTACGTGTCCGATGTGCCTTTTCTACCAACTTTTCACCCCAACTAAAACCCCTGTATTTGTGAAAAATTGTCCAAAAATTAATTAATTAGGTTCAAAATGTTCGTCTCGCCGAGTACAACAAAAACTGTAAATTATTTTTGATTTCATCTACATTTAGTACTCCATGCATGTGTCGATATTTTGATGTGGTGGAAATCTTCTTTTTTACATAGTGAACTTTGGAGTTGTTTTTTGGAACTAAACAAGGCCTAAATAAAACCACCGAACGAAATCCAACACATTTCGCTTGAAAGATTGAAACGGAGCCTACCCAAGGCATCATCTGCGTTTGTCCTTGGCATTATCTTGTGCCGTACTTGTACTTGCCACTACACACTTTTTTTGAAAGAGTCTTGCCACTACACACTAGAGAGTAGAAATCCATGCAGCACCAAGGTCCAAGGGGACGCTGTGAAGAGCAGCCGGGCCCCAGGCCCTTGAATGAAGCACATCTCTCTGATCTCTGCCCAAAATCAGTAAGGCTTCGTTTGGCAATCAGTGGGTTCAATCCACGAGTGCCTCGTTCCAAGGAGGGATTGGGTCTCCCACCCAATCCACGTCCATGCGGGACGGGGGTTGAATCCACGCAGTACAGCATGGGTTGAATCCATCGAATGTTGTTTATACTATTTAACAAAGCTAAGATTATTAGTATTACAAAAATAAGAAAAATATAAATAAATAGAAATTCAACGTAATCGTGGTGCCTCTATTTCACGGGAAATTAAAGCGATCAGAAAAAAAATTAAAAAGAGAAATTCAGCTTAAATGTGATGCCTTCATCTCATATGGAAACATGAGATGTCTTGATAATTCAACAGAAGTATAAGTGCATAACTAACACATATGGTAATTCCTATTACATAACACGTGAAGCGACGCTCAAAAAGTGCTAGACATGTAGTTTCAATTTACAAAACAAGTGAACGAGAGATGACTTGTAAAAAGTAATGGCATAAAGCAGTTAAGCTCTTTACAGAATTGGAGGAGATATCTGCAGCAAAAAAGACCCCCTGTTAACGTATACAGACTAAATTGTTAGAACCCCATCCAAATCATAGGAAGCTTCAACACTATCTAGAGTCCATATAGGAATATAAGTTCATGCATATGTATGCTGCTAAATCTGATTTGTGTAGTGGTGGACTCAAGCTCTATGACTAGCTCTAACTCCACAAAGTCCTTCATCTTTATATTGCATCTTCCTTAGCTGCTAAACATTATCAGCAAGACAAAGAAACATTAGTGATTAGTGATTAAACAAAGTCACCAAAGTAGACATACCGATCAAATGTCCCTAGAGAAAATTCAGCAAAATGAACTAGAGGGATAAAATAACGGCAACCAAACTTGAGAGAATGTGGTCAACTATTTATCCAAAGTAATGCATTGGCCAACATTGGTTATCAGATCTAGAACTATAAACTAATATGAACACTATGTGTGCTAACCAGAAATGTGAAATAATTTGTGTTGGCTTCAAGAAAAAGACAGACATACTTGTGAAGTGCTATAAACTGTCCATATAGTGAAAAGCCATATGACTGATCATCCTTTGTAAAGTCACAAATCACAACTAATTAAAAGAAATATCAATTAGTATAGTAGGGAGCTACCCTAGTAGGAAAATCATACAAATGCAGACTAACAAACATGTCATCTAAAGAAAAAGTACATTTTACCTTTGAATCTTCTTCTGTAGCCATTTAATACGTGTAGAATCCTTTGCGGTCATGAAAATTTCCATGTTCTGTGCATCTTTAAACACATCATAGGCATCAACATTTTCATCATCCGTAAGATCTTTCATTCCATCCACAACAGCAATGCACACTTTAATGGGGTACGGATCATCAGGCACAACTTGCTTTTCCTTCATTTCCAGAAACTTTCCCATCATTTCAACCACTGTCCCATCCTGTTTGCGTTTTTGTCCTGCCTTCTCCGCCTTTGCACTTGAGGAAGCTAAATCCTTGTTTCTTGAACTTGAACAAGTGAGTCTTTTGTCTCTTAAGCTAGCAACAGGCCTTCTACCAACCGTTCCTGCAGTAGATGGTTTCTCAACTATTCTCACATCATCCTCATCTTCATCCTCATCATCATGTGGTATCAAGCTGTCATCTGATAAAGGAGCGTGTAGAGAAGGGTCCAAGGGGTGATTCTCTGTTTGTTCTTCCTGAATACCATTAACTTGTGTTGCAACAGCTTGAGAAGGATAAATGGAAGTGAAGCACAAGGTTCCCTCAGCAGTATGACCTACACCGAAACACTACTAAGGCCAAGCAAAAATGATACAAATACATGCAGCTACTGAATAAAGAAATAAAATTGGAAGATAGCATTGCTACGTACCATCATATAGCTCTCCAAGTGCCTCAAATAGTGGGAAAAGATTTAGTCTGAAACTTTTTTGCTTTAGGAAAAGACTGTTCCATGTATGAAATAGAACAAGTTATTAGTAAGAATTAACAATTATAATAGCATGAGTCAAAACAAGGAATTGGAACATTACATTGATGATGTTATCCCAGATGGGTTGTTCTGCCTCTATCCTGCATAAGGTTCCATTCCAATGGCTACCACTTTGCCCTTTTGCCTGCTTAAGAAGCTTGTAGTCCCTCTTCAAATCCTTCTCTTTGTCCTGTATTTGGACCTTTGTAAACTTGATATGTGAGAACTTTTGGTTGAATAATTTGCAGATTCTGTTCCATGCTTCTGATGACCACCCATTTTGGCCCCTGTAACACTCATTGTTGTGTTCATGGAGCAGTTCAACCAATGCCTTCTCAAGTCCAGCATTCCAGTGGGCTCTAGTGTCAACTACCACAAAATTACATAATATTTAGAATAAAAGAAAAATAAAGCTTGGCAGCAGCAGCAACTTGAGGTCAAAGCAAAAGAAAATTAATACCTTTTGGTGATGCCTTTTTCTGTTGTGTTCTTGCCACCTTTGGTGATGGTACCTTCTTCTGCATGTTACCTACACTTTGACAACCTTTTTGCATAGATACACCTTGCATCAAGTTTATTCTAGGTGATCCTCTTCCAAACATTGCTCCTGATATTCATTAAATGTATTCAAATGAATTTAAGAATACGAAACATGCATTTAAACATCCAAAGGGCAAATACATAAATATATCCATTATTTAGTACATTTGACTAGGACAAAGGGCAAATACATAAATAAATCCATTATTTAGACAATTCAGTACATTTGACTAGGACCAAAGGGAAAATACATCAGGGGTGGTTATGAGCAAATACATAAATAAATCCATTATTTAGACAATTCAGTACATTTGACTAGGACCAAAGGGTAAATACATCAGGCGTGGTTATGACTATAGTCATTCCACATATTCAATGCAATCATATCTCTAAGAGAATTTCCATTGTTTATTTGGCTACTAAATGACATCACATCATTATTGTAGTTACTGTCTCCTTCAGGAAGATCAACATATTCTTCTGTCGGTATATTTTCTGGTTGATGATTCAACCAATCCTCATCCCCATTATACATGCGTATAAGGTTGTGCAATACCACTGCTGCAATGGGTATCTTCACTTGGTTTTCAATGGGATGGTGTGTTCCAACCTTTAAGATAGGGTAACGCTTCTTCAAAAACTCCAATTGCCCTCTCTATATGATTCCGTAGTACGGCGTGTCGATGATTGAATAGCTCTTTGTAGTTGCTTGGCCGCTGATGACCATGCCCAAACTCCCTCAAGTGGTATCGAACACCACGATAAGGTGCAAGGAAGGATGGCGTGTTAGCATATCCACCATCGACAAGATAATATTTTCCCTGTGGAACATGAAAGCCTCCAAGTAATGCAGACCTAAGGACCCTAGCATCTGTGGCGGATCCCTCCCAACCAGATGATATGAAAGTGAAGTTCAGGTCAAAATCACAGGCTAACATGACATTCTGGCTTAATGTGCCTTTTCTGTTCCTATAAGGAGCTTGTTTTTCTTGAGAAATGGTAATCGGAACGTGTGTTCCATCGATGGCTCCGATGCAGTTTTCAAAGTAAGGAAAGAACCGTGGATCTGTACTAATCTTCCAGTGTGCTCCAATTCCAATAGTAGGCTTCACAAATTTGTAGGTAAGGACTGGGATTATCTTAAAAAATGCTTGAATATGCCGGTGGATGGTCTCTCCACTATGCTTAAACTCATATTGCATATCCTCATAACTAGCGTTATGAGATAGCATGAATAAGAAAAATCCCAAAGTCTGCTCTAAGGTAACACCTCTTGAGTCACGTAACAGATGCTCCCTTCTAAGAAAACCAGCAATTTCACTAAAGATGGTAGGCTCCATACGAAATGCAGTACAACAGTCCTTTGGATGTCCTTCAAGAATTTCTTTGAGCTTCTCTTTGCCGGACAACCTAGATGTATGCCTTGGTCTTTTTTCTCTACTTCTACTACCACTTAAAAGGTATAAGGTAGGTAATATAAATAACATTATCTCTTCGTCCTCTTCTTCCCTCTTCCTAACTAAATCATCTATTCCTGTACTCATTTTTCTACAAAGAAAATTGATAGTATAGTACATTAAAAAGCATCTATATATCAACCCAAGGATCTGATATAGAAAATATTTCTTAAATAGATAGAAAAAACTATTGACAGATGCTTACAATATCATTAAAACCACTGCACACGTAACATTCTGAGAACCAATCAGAGTGATCAAACATATGAAATGTGTACAAATGAATTAGTAAAGATTTGTATGATCAGCAACTAAGCATCACTATCACACGCAATAAGCAATCATGAAAAAAACAATGTAACTGTCAAAATGGAATATGCATTATCGTAGTTGGCAAGCCAAAGACTCCTAGTTAAATATTTTAACTTCATGCAAAATGAGTTGGACTTTTGTTCACACAGAGATAAATTCAGAATCCGACACAGGAACATGGATTCTTCAAACATAGGAGCAGGTCGTGAGCCATCATCACATAGGCATATGACTTTGCAATTTCTTCCCTTCTCCAAAATACATGTTAAAACTAAAGGACTAGTCAATATCAACTTATGAAATATATTCATCATCTAAAGGTACTGATCAGACGTGAATCTAGGATCGACAACTTAGGAGGCTATGCATCAACTAAACTAACATTTACTAGAATCGAACCAACCATGAGCTTAACTAAAATTTCAGATTTACTAGGAGCACTAGCACAAATCCACACTGGGCAAAGGCATCACGATTTGAGGAACCATAGGCCACACAGGTGACAGGACCAGAAGACAAATCCACATAGGGCCAAAGCTGAAGAACAGAGACAGGAAACCAATCCAAGAACAGGTAGTAGATCGAGTGGTTGTATAATACCTGCACTACCCACACGGATGGACACCAATCCAAGAAGACCTTCGCCCAGCTCTTGTTCCTTGCTGCAGCCAGCCCCGTGCTCTTCATCCCCCCGTTGTAGCTGGCCCTAGGCGTCACCTCCGCCACCGGCACCTGCCATTACAAAGCTTCAAGATTGAATCCCAAACCCTAGAGAGAGAACAAGAGGAGAAGGGTGGAACGGAGGAGATAGGGAGGAGGTAGAGGCTCACAGGGAGGTGCCGGATTAGGGACTTCAGTGGCCGGCGGTCGGAGTCCTACGACGTGGCGCCGCCAGCGCCGACGCGAGGAAGGAGAGCACGACGAAGACGAGAGAGTTCTGTTCCACGAGTCGGGAGGGGATTTTTAGTTCACCCGTGGATTGACGGGGTTCGGGCCGGCTTACACACCAACACACGAGTTGCCAAATGCGCTTTTTGGCCCAGCAGTGGAAACTGACCCGGCGTGGGCCTCGTTCCATGGCTGGCGGGGTTTGGGCCCCTATCCACGCTGTTCCTCTAGTTGCCAAACGAAACCTAAGCGTACCTAAAGCCCGGTAATTTACTCCACGCCGGGCCCGCATTCCGGCCGGCCTTGTTTACATCCCAAATTTACACACCCAAATTCACTATGCAAAAAGAAGATTCTCATCACATCAAAATGTCGGCACATGCATGGAGTACTAAATGTAGATAAAATCAGAAACTAATTACACAATTTTGTTGTACTCTGCGAGATGAACATTTTTAGCCTAATTAATTAATTTTTGGATATTTTTTCACACATATAAATAAAATGCTACAGTCCTCCAATGATTGGAAACTCCCAAATTAGATCTAAACAAGGCCGAGATTTCACAGATCCATGCCACGCCACGCCATGGCTGCCGCCAGTCGGGTGCTGATGGGTGCTACAGTTCCGGCTGTACCCGTCCGACGTGTTCGAACAGTGCCCTGGACCAGGACCCCCTGCCCTGGACCAGGACGACAAGCCCCCCGACGCCGGGCACGGGCAGAGCCGTGTCCTCCGAGAGCAGAGGAGCGAGCAGAACAGAGAGCAGAGAAGCAGGATGAAACTGGCGGCTGGCTTTTGGCTACCATAGCCTAGCTTTCTGCTGCTTCTGCAGTCCGGGAGGCCTGTAGGCCGGTGCCGGTTACTCGCGAGCTGTCCTCCCCTCCCCCTCCCGGCGTCCACGGTTACTGGCCGAGCGAAAAACTTTTACCGCAAGTGTTTCCTCTCGTGCGCGTTCCTGTCGCGTCACTGTCACGGTCTCGGTTAACACTTTTCATGGCCGCTCCCGGCTTCGAGCCAGCCCTGCATGCAGGTGTTACGGCTTTGCTTCTGAGATCCTATCCTAGTGCTCTCCTCTTCTACGCGGCGCTAGTTCGGCAGGCAGGATTGATATGATAGCGTCCTAATCTTCCTAAATGGCGTGGCGTGTGTAGGCGCTGTTCCGTTGGTCTCGGCGGCCTGGTCCGGTCTGGTCTTACGCGACCCAAAGCCACCATGCCTCGCCATGCGCCAAAACCTTCCATTTATGGAGGGGTTTGCGCATCGCTCGCATGTGTCCATGTCCGGGGCTCAGCTCGCAACATGTGGCGGCGTCCCCGTCCCGCCATGCCGGAAAACGACACATTTTCCCTCCGCCTCCGCGCGGCACAGTCCACAGCCACCACCCTACTTTAATTACCGCCTCCGTTTACTCGTCAGCCAGCGCCAGCGCCACCGGGAAACCCTCCCACTGCGAATTCGTGTGCGGTGATGCGGTGACGCGGCCATGGCCGTCTGGCCTGCTTCTCCAGTTGTTCTTCGGCTCACGGCTCGCTCCTACTCTTCGTCATGGACAGGCAGAAGCGGAATCGGCATGAGGAGGTGACGGCCGCGCGCGCCGGGGGTCGTCGCGGCGGCGGCGACGGTGGCGCGATGGCGTCGAGCCAGCGCGGGCGGTTCTACCACCACGACGGGCACTGCAGCGGCGGGCCGGCGGCTGCGGCCGTCCCGGTGGTGGACCAGGCGGACTGCACGGCGCAGACGTGCCGGTCCTGCGTGGCGGTGACGCTGGCGGACGTCATCGCGCTGGGGTGCTGCCCGTGCGCCGTGGTCAGCCTGCTGGGGCTGGCCTTCGTCAAGGCCCCGCTCGCCGTGGCGCGACGCTGCCTGCGGCGGCTCCGGCGGCGCCAGGGCGAGCTGCGGCACAAGAAGCGGGTGCGCGACATGGATCACGACGCCAGGGCCAAGTGCCGCGCCGCCGGCCGCGGCCACGGGGCGCTCGAGGCGCTGGACCCCGACGCCTCGGCGAAATGCGCGCGGGCCTTGGGCTTGGAGGCGGCCGCCCGCGGCGAGGCCGCCCCTCCTCGCTCACGAATGCTTGCGTCTTCCTCGCGCACACCGGGACGCAAACATGTTTCGTCGTTGATGTTTCTGCGCCCTCACCATCCTTGCTGCTCTCACTCTCCTGTCTCCTCGGTCAATGGCCGACACCACATATATCCACTACACGAACTCTTTCTTTTGTTCTGCGCGCGCTAAGCTTGTCGAGAGATAGCAATGACACTATGACAGTGCCCCAAGCCCCCAATCTTGTCGAGAGACTGCGGTGCCAATCCATCCGAAATCAATCACCCGTCATGGGATCGAGGCGCGAGAAACTGGTCATCCGATGTTTATGTGGAACCAGGGAGTCCGTAAAAAGTATGCTTGCAGTCTTGCCGTCTTGCAGAGAAGTTTAGAAAGAGTGGCTTCGCGACGGATCCGTTTGATCCGTGGTGCAAACCAAACAGATCAATTGGGGTCGGACTTAGCTTCGGATGATTCCTTATCAGTTCGACGAAGAGGATGAGGAACACTTAGTAAGCTTCATGAATCATGATCGATAAATAACTGGATCCAATTGCCTCAGTATCATGTCATAAGAAAAATAATCCTTAACTCAAACTCCGGTTTCCGTACTGTTGTTGTTTTAGTCAGCTTGAAAATGATCTAAATTAGCATTCTGTGATCTATTTTTGAGTTGTTTCGATCAAAAGTTTCCCAATGGAACTGAAAAGTCATAAATTCCATCTTGAATTTGTTGAGAACTTCCACTTGTAATAATAGAAGGTAGAGATAAAAGATTGGTTTCACGCGCGAACAGATAGAGTGGTGAACAAGTATGGCTGCCATCTCCTCTCGTGCGCGCTCCTGTCGCGTCACTGTCACGGTCTCGGTTAACACTTTTCATGGCCGCTCCCGGCTTCGAGCCAGCCCTGCATGCAGGTGTTACGGCTTTGCTTCTGAGATCCTATCCTAGTGCTCTCCTCTTCTACGCGGCGCTAGTTCGGCAGGCAGGATTGATATGATAGCGTCCTAATCTTCCTAAATGGCGTGGCGTGTGTAGGCGCTGTTCCGTTGGTCTCGGCGGCCTGGTCCGGTCTGGTCTTACGCGACCCAAAGCCACCATGCCTCGCCATGCGCCAAAACCTTCCATTTATGGAGGGGTTTGCGCATCGCTCGCATGTGTCCATGTCCGGGGCTCAGCTCGCAACATGTGGCGGCGTCCCCGTCCCGCCATGCCGGAAAACGACACATTTTCCCTCCGCCTCCGCGCGGCACAGTCCACAGCCACCACCCTACTTTAATTACCGCCTCCGTTTACTCGTCAGCCAGCGCCAGCGCCACCGGGAAACCCTCCCACTGCGAATTCGTGTGCGGTGATGCGGTGACGCGGCCATGGCCGTCTGGCCTGCTTCTCCAGTTGTTCTTCGGCTCACGGCTCGCTCCTACTCTTCGTCATGGACAGGCAGAAGCGGAATCGGCATGAGGAGGTGACGGCCGCGCGCGCCGGGGGTCGTCGCGGCGGCGGCGACGGTGGCGCGATGGCGTCGAGCCAGCGCGGGCGGTTCTACCACCACGACGGGCACTGCAGCGGCGGGCCGGCGGTCGCGGCCGTCCCGGTGGTGGACCAGGCGGACTGCACGGCGCAGACGTGCCGGTCCTGCGTGGCGGTGACGCTGGCGGACGTCATCGCGCTGGGTTGCTGCCCGTGCGCCGTGGTCAGCCTGCTGGGGCTGGCCTTCGTCAAGGCCCCGCTCGCCGTGGCGCGACGCTGCCTGCGGCGGCTCCGGCGGCGCCAGGGCGAGCTGCGGCACAAGAAGCGGGTGCGCGACATGGATCACGACGCCAGGGCCAAGTGCCGCGCCGCCGCCGGGGCCGGCCGCGGCCACGGGGCGCTCGAGGCGCTGGACCCCGACGCCGCGGCGAAATGCGCGCGGGCCTTGGGCTTGGAGGCGGCCGGCCGCGGAGAGGCCGCCGCCGCGAGAGCGAGCGACTCGTCGTCCGGCAGGCTCGACGCGGAGAAGGTGTGGATGGAGATGTACCGGGTGGGGCACTGGGGGTTCGGCCGCCTCTCCATCTCCGTGACCCCGCCGCCGCCCGTCAGGCCCGGCGGCGTCGACGGCGGCGACGTCGGCAGAAAGGACGCGGACCTGCGGTGCGAGTCGTGACCGGCGAAGCCGTTCGCGCCGTCGCGCCCCTGTTCGTTCTTTGCCGCCGCACAAGCACGGCGGCGACTGCGGCTGGCGCGCGCCGCCGTGGCAATGCCGGGAGCTCGGGAAGCAGATCCCTCTGACTCTGAACGGTAAAGTCAGAGTCCATGGTCCGTGCCAGTGCCTCCGAGGGGAATCGGCCGGCGGGGTGACGCTTGGGAGAAGCGCCGCGATTGGAGCCGGGCATGGGGATTGCTGCTTGATTCGCGGGCTTGGCGGCATGCCGGTCGTGTCGCCGTGTGCCGCGCCGCCCCCGAACAGAACAAATGAACAATTCAGTGCCAGCGGCAAACCCGGACGGGGAGGGCCTTCTTCTGCAGTTCAGCTTGGTGGTCAGCTCGTCTCCAAGTACCAAGTGGCTCTGTTCCATCCAAATTTTCTTCTTCTTGTTTCTGGCCTGGGATCCCGGCCTGTATTTTTACAAGCTGTACATAATTTGAGCTGCTGAGATCTCCTGGCTGCTGTTTATTTTTTGTTCTTTTTTGGTGATCTCTGTACATATACCTGTTCTTTCACCCAGAAAGATTGTACATCCTTTGCCTCGAATCGGATCGTCGGTGTCTGGTCAGAGTCAAGACGGTTTGCTGAAAGCAGATGCTAGTAAACGATTCGCACTCGACCACTATCGCCAGCGCGTGCAAATGTTTGTCGATTGGCATGTAACTCACCCGTTAAACTGACAGTTTTCTCTTGACTGAACGGTCACCTGAGCAATTATCGAATCCCACATAACGAGAATGCCAGCATCTGATGAAATTATTTGCCTTCTTGCTACTGAATTTATGCGGCGAATCATGGTAGGCCCCCACTTTGTCCTTTTCCGCTGGTGTTTGACCGGTGCCTCCTCGCTCACGAATGCTTGCGTCTTCCTCGCGCACACCGGGACGCAAACATGTTTCGTCGTTGATGTTTCTGCGCCCTCACCATCCTTGCTGCTCTCACTCTCCTGTCTCCTCGGTCAATGGCCGACACCACATATATCCACTACACGAACTCTTTCTTTTGTTCTGCGCGCGCTAAGCTTGTCGAGAGATAGCAATGACACTATGACAGTGCCCCAAGCCCCCAATCTTGTCGAGAGACTGCGGTGCCAATCCATCCGAAATCAATCACCCGTCATGGGATCGAGGCGCGAGAAACTGGTCATCCGATGTTTATGTGGAACCAGGGAGTCCGTAAAAAGTATGCTTGCAGTCTTGCCGTCTTGCAGAGAAGTTTAGAAAGAGTGGCTTCGCGACGGATCCGTTTGATCCGTGGTGCAAACCAAACAGATCAATTGGGGTCGGACTTAGCTTCGGATGATTCCTTATCAGTTCGACGAAGAGGATGAGGAACACTTAGTAAGCTTCATGAATCATGATCGATAAATAACTGGATCCAATTGCCTCAGTATCATGTCATAAGAAAAATAATCCTTAACTCAAACTCCGGTTTCCGTACTGTTGTTGTTTTAGTCAGCTTGAAAATGATCTAAATTAGCATTCTGTGATCTATTTTTGAGTTGTTTCGATCAAAAGTTTCCCAATGGAACTGAAAAGTCATAAATTCCATCTTGAATTTGTTGAGAACTTCCACTTGTAATAATAGAAGGTAGAGATAAAAGATTGGTTTCACGCGCGAACAGATAGAGTGGTGAACAAGTATGGCTGCCATTTCCTCTCGTGCGCGCTCCTGTCGCGTCACTGTCACGGTCTCGGGTGACACTTCTCATGGCAGCTCCCGGCTTCAAGCCAGCCTTGCATGCAGGTGCTACGGCTTTGCCCGAGATCCTATCCTAGTGCTCTCGGCGCTAGTTCGGCTGGCAGGATTGATATGATAGCGGCCTAATCTTCCTAAATGGCGTTGCGTGTGTAGGTGCCGTTCCGTCTTGGTCTCGGCGGCCTGGTCCGTCCGGTCTGGTCTTACGCGACCCACCCAAAGCCACCACTTGATGGCCTCGCCATGCGCCAAAACCTTCCATTTATGGAGGGGGTTTGCGCATCGCTCGCATGTGTCCATGCCCGGGGCTCAGCTCGCAACATGTGGCGGCGTCCCCGGCCCGCCACTGTGCCGGAAAACGACACCTTTTCCTTCCCTCCGCCTCAGTCCACAGCCACCACCCCTACTTTAATTACCGCCTCCGTTTACTCGTCAGCCAGCGCCACCGGGAACCCCCACCCACTGCGAATTGTGTGCTGTCATGCGGTGATGCGGCCATGGCCGTCTGGCCTGCTTCTTCAGTTGCTCTTCGGCTCACGGCTCGCTCCTACTCTTCGTCATGGACAGGCAGCAGCAGCGGCATCGGCATCGGCATGAGGAGGTGACCGCCGGGCGTCGTCGCGGCGGCGGTGACGGTGGCGCGATGGCGGCGAGCAGGCGCGGGCGGTTCTACCACCACGACGGGCACAGCGGCGGCGATGGGTGCGGGCCGGCAGTCGCGGCCGTCCCGGTGGTGGACCAGGCGGACTGCACGGCGCAGACGTGCCGGTCCTGCGTGGCGGTGACGCTGGCGGACGTCATCGCGCTGGGTTGCTGCCCGTGCGCCGTGGTCAGCCTGCTGGGGCTGGCCTTCGTCAAGGCCCCGCTCGCCGTGGCGCGACGCTGCCTGCGGCGGCTCCGGCGGCGCCAGGGCGAGCTGCGGCACAAGAAGCGGGTGCGCGACATGGATCACGACGCCAGGGCCAAGTGCCGCGCCGCCGCCGGGGCCGGCCGCGGCCACGGGGCGCTCGAGGCGCTGGACCCCGACGCCTCGGCGAAATGCGCGCGGGCCTTGGGCTTGGAGGCGGCCGCCCGCGGCGAGGCCGCCGCGAGAGCGAGCAACTCGTCGTCGGGCAGGCTCGACGCGGAGAAGGTGTGGATGGAGATGTACCGGGTGGGGCACTGGGGGTTCGGCCGCCTCTCCATCTCCATGACCCCGCCGCCGCCCGTCAGGCCCGGCGGCGTGGCCACGGCCTGCGGCGCCGACGGCGGCGACGTCAGCAGAAAGGACGCGGACCTGCGGTGCGAGTCGTGACCGGCGAAGCCGTCGCGCCCCTGTTCGTTCTTCCTCCCTGAGAAGTTTGCCGGGAGCTCGGGAAGCAGATCCCTCTGACTCTGAACGGTAAAGTCAGAGTCCATGGTCCGTGCCAGTGCCTCCGAGGGGAATCGGCCGGCGGGGAGATGCTTGGGAGAAGCGCCACGATTGGAGCCGGGCATGGGGATTGCTGCTTGAATCGCGGGCTTGGCGGCATGCCGGTCGTGTCGCCGTGTGCCGCGCCGCCCCGAAACAGAACAAATGAACAATTCAGTGCCAGCGGCAAAACCGGACGGGGAGGGCCTTCTTCTGCAGTTCAGCTTGGTGGTCAGCTCGTCTCCAAGTGGCTGTGTTCCATCCAAATTTTCTCCTCCTCCTTTCTGGCCTGGGAGCCCGGCCTTTACAAAGCTGTACATAATTTGAGCTGCCGAGTTCTCCTGGCTGCTGTTTTTCTCTTCTTCTTTTTCGTGATCTCTGTACATATACCTGTTCTTTCACCCAGAAAGATTGTACATCCTTTGACTCGAATCGGCTCGTCGGTGTCTGGTCAGAGTCAAGACGGATTGCTGAAAGCAGATGCTAGTGAACGATTCGCACTCGACCACTATCGCCAGCGCGTGCAAATGTTTGTCGATTGCAAATAACTCCCCCGTTAAACTGACAGTTTTCTCTTTGACTGAACGGTCACCTGAACAATTATTCATTTTTATATCGAATCCCACATAACGAGAATGCCAGTATCTGATGAAATTATTGCCTTCTTGCTATTGAATTTACGCGGCGAAACATGGTAGGCCCCCACTTTGTCCTTTTCCGCTGGGGTTTGAGTGTTTGACCGGTGTCTCCTCGCTCACGAATGTTTGCGTCTTCCTCGCGCACACCGGGACGCAAACATGTTTCGTCGTCGATGTTTCTGCGCCCTCACCATCCTTGCTGCTCTCACTCTCCTATCTCCTCGGTCAATGGCCGACACCACATACATCCACTGCACGAGCTCTTTCTTTTGTTCTGCGCGCGCTAAGCTTGTCGAGAGACAGCAATGACAGTGCGCTAATCTTGTCGAGAGACTGCCGTGCAAACCCATCGGAATCAATTCATCCGCCATGGGATCGAGCCGCGAGGAGGGAACGGGTCATCCGACGTTTATGTGGAACCAGGGAGTCCGTAAAAAGTATGCTCGCAGAGAAAGTTAGAAAGAATGGCTTCGCGACAGATCCGTGGTGCAAACCAAACAGATCGGTTAAGGTCGGACTTAGCTTTGGATGATTCCGTATCAATTCGGCGAAGAGGATGAGGGACAGTCAATAAGCTTTCATGATCGATACGGTCAATAAGCAAATTAGTCCTTCAAGTTAAGGCTCGATTTGATCTCGAACTTCAAAACTCCGGTCTCGATAAAGATGATTTTTTTCGATCAGCTTGAAACTGATCTCAATTAGCATTCTGTGATCTTTTTTTAGTTGTTTCGATCAAATGTTTCCCAATGGAACTGAAAAAATGCAGAAATTCCATCTGCTTCCATCCGCCCACTAGATTTTCGGTGAATTCATGTGAACAGAGGGAGCCAAAGAAGCGGCCAAACTTGCTTATGCACTAGCACTACCCTTGCCATCTCCTGTTAGATTAATTGGACCTTGGCCCATTTAAGTCTCAATTAATCAAAGAATTAAAGGTCCACTAATAAATGCTAGGGAATTAAATCCCGGATGAAGAGTCAATGGGAATCCTAACCAACTTAAATGGTGGACCAACTGTGGATCACTTGTGAAGTTGGTAAAGGAGAAGGGCGTGCCACGCGCGCGCTCGCTCGCCGGGCCGTGTCGTGGCCGAGCCGCTCTACGTGTGCTGTGTGATGAACCTTTTGCCACAAATGACATTGGTTGAGTCTTAAACGTTACCAGTAACTGCCGATTTGATGGCTGAGAGTAATTGATAACGTTTAATGGCATTATTGGGCTGACCAGTAACTGAAGTCATTATGGCCATTGCTGCCTCCAAGCAGTGTCCAGGTTCATCCCCCTCTCCTCTGGTCACCTATATAAGAGGGGCTCTCTCCCATAGCCAGAACACACAAGCAGACTCTCCCTCTCTGGTACTCCTTTCAGGAGACCTCTCACTCTCTCCCTCTGTTGTTCTGCTGTTCTCTTGCATTCCCGACGCAAGCCTTGCGCGCACATTGCTTGCGTGAGTAGAAGCCTCCAAATCCTCCCTGCCTTCAGATCCTGCTCAGGATAGGCAGACGATAAGGTTTTTGGGGAGCGTACGAGTATGCGAATGCTCGCTGCTGTGGACGACTACTTCCTGGTGTCCGGCCGCGTCAACCCGAATGACTACTTCCCGGTGGTCGGCTTCGTCAACCAGAACGACTACTTCCTGGTGGTCGGCTTCGTCAACCAGAACGACTACTTCCTGGTGGTCGGCTTCGTCAACCAGAACAACTACTTCCTGGTGACCGTCTTCCTCACGCGAACGACTACGTCCCGGTGGCCATTCGAGGGATTTCACTGCTACGACTCGCCACTGCACCGAATCAGATCGACTACTTCGAGCAAGGCCAGTCGAGGATGGTTAACACTATTCCTCCAGCTGGTGACGGCGCATCCGGTGCCTCCGGTACCGGCCCCGCCTCTGGGTACATCCTGAACATCGTTTTGTTCTGTTTTCGGTTTCTGAGGTTGTTCATGTTATTTAGGAGCTTTAACTTGAACACTCGCACGTGTTATGTTACCACTGGATCACTCACTGTTTATCCTCGAGGATGGCTAATTTCTGGAATTAAAATATACCGAATGATGCCTAAATTTCTAACAATCCAAAAACCTTATGTTAATAATAGCCTTTCGGTAGCTGGTTTTGCCGCATCAATCAAACCAAATGTTAATGCTATTCTCAGCATCTCTGATTTTATTATTGAGGCCTCATGATAAGTTCAAATACTTGAGTTTGGTCAGGCCACCCAATGATTTTGTTATCACCTCCACGAAAATTGAAATTCTCGTGAGAGTTGTAAATTCCTCTCATGAAAATAGCACGTCTCACGAAATCTCCGTTTTGTGATAATGACCCCGACAAATCCAGATGCACCAAATTCGTGAGCTTCCCAAAAGACACCGGCAGTTCTGTAATTTTAGAACAGACTGATATGCTGCAATACTGGAGTCCAGCAGCTCTATGACTACAAGATGGTTGAAGACCGTCCTGTGGTAGAGCAGGCCCATGAGATCTAGGCGCTGGCTAGAGATCTTGAGAACTATAGCAAGAATGCTCCATGTCGGTTACAGACGACTCAGTTCAAGCCGAGGAAGCCTCCAATTGGGAAGTGCTACTGCTGTGGTAGCACCGAACAATTTGCTGCAAAGTGTTCGGATTGCAAGGATAAGAAAGATGGCGGCAGTGCCAACATTGTTGTTAGTGAGACTGGTGGAACGTCGGGGTACGGTAATCTTTTACTTACAGTTCTTTCAGTATGCCATTTGCCTAATTGGTGGATTGACACTGGTGCTAATATTCATGTTTGTGCTGACATTTCCCTGTTTTCTTCTTACCAGGCAGGTGGGTCTTCCTCCGTGTTGATGGGGAACGGATCTGTGCGAGAACGTGCTAGTTCGGTCGATCTGAAGCTTACTTCGGGAAAGACCGTTCGACTGAAGAACGTGCAGCATGTCCCCACCATCAAGAAGAACTTAGTCAGCGGGTCTCTACTGTGTAGAGACGGGTTTCCAACGGGTCTCTTCTGTGTAGAGACGGCTTTAAGTTAGTCTTTGAATCCAATAAATGTATAATCTCTAAATTTGGAAGTTTTATTGGAAAAGGTTATGACAGCGGAGGCTTGTTCCGCTTTTGTTTGTCAGACAATTGTAATAAAGTTGTGAACCACGCTGCAAACGTTAATAATGAATCTAATGTTTGGCATTCGTGACTCTGTCATGTTAATTTTGGTTGTATGATGCGTCTTGCAAACCTGAGTTTAATTCCGAGATTCACCTTAGTCAAAAATTTGAAGTGTCATGTGTGTGTTGAATCAAAACAACCTCACAAGCCTCATTTCGTGGCTAAGGCGAGGAACTTGGCACCTCTAGACTTAATTCATTCCGATCTGTGCGAGATGAATGGCGTGTTGACAAAAGGTGGTAAAAAGCACTTCATGACTTTAATAGATGATTCTACTAGATTTTGCTACATTTATTTGTTGAAATCTAAAGATGAAGCATTATAGTACTTTAAAATCTATAAAGCTGAGGTAGAAAATCAGCTTGAGAGAAAGATCAAAAGAGTTAGGTCTGATCGCAGTGGAGAGTATTTTTCTAATGTATTCACTGTGTTCTGTGAGGAACATGGAATAATTCATGAGAGGACGCCTCCCTACTCACCTCAATCACATGGGGTAGCCGAAAGAAAGAACCGCACTCTGACTGAGTTGGTTAATGCCATGTTGGATACAACGGGACTTTCCAAAGAATGGTGGGGTGAGGCTATATTGACTGTATGTCAGGTCCTGAATCGTGTTCCTATGAAGAACAAAGAGATAACACCATTCGAGGAATGGGAAAAGAAAAAGCTAACCCTTTCATACTTACGGACTTGGGGATGTTTGGCCAAAGTGAATGTGCCCATAACCAAGAAACGTAAATTGGGACCTAAGACTGTTGATTGTGTCTTTCTTGGTTATGCTTTCCACAGTGTAGGTTATAGATTTTTAATAGTAAAATCTGGGGTACCTGACATGCATGTTGGTACAATTATGGAGTCCAGAAATGCTACATTCTTTGAGGACATTTTTCCTATGAAAGAGGAAGCTAGCACGTCTAGTCATGAACTGTCTATTAATAAAGAGCCTAGAGAACCTTCTGTTTCGATAGAACACAATGAACACACACGTGGAAAATCCTGAAGAGGATGACAGTGAAGCTCTGAGAAGAAGCAAGAGACAGAGGACTGCAAAGTCCTTTGGTGATGATTTCATTGTGTACCTCATGGATGACACCCCTAGAACCATTGAAGAGACATATTACTCTCCAGATGCTGACTATTAGAAGGAAGCAGTTCGGAGTGAGATGGACTCTATTATGTATAATGGTACTTGGGAAGTCGTGGAACGTCCGTATGGGTGCAAACCTGTAGGATGCAAGTGGGTGTTCAAAAAAAAGCTTAGGCCTGATGGTACTGTTGAAAAGTACAAGGCAAGACTAGTGGCTAAGGGATATACTCAGAAAGAAGGAGAGGACTTCTTTGACACTTACTCGCCGGTTGCCCGATTGACCACCATTCGAGTACTGCTCTCTCTGGCAGCTTCCCATGGTCTTCTCGTATCCTTTTGTTCTTGTTTCGGTTTCTCATGTTGTTCATGTTATTTAGGAGATTTAACTTGAACACTCGCACATGTTATGTTACCACTGGATCACTCACTGGAATGGTGTGTAAGTTGATAAAGTCTTTGTATGGCCTTAAGCAAGCTCCTAAGCAGTGGCATGAGAAGTTCAACAGAAATTTAACGTCAGTTGGCTTTGTTGTGAACGAAGCCGACAAGTGTGTGTACTATCGCTATGGTGGGGGCGAAGGAGTGATCTTGTGTCTGTATGTAGATGACATACTGATATTTGGGACAAGCCTTAATGTGATTAAGGAAGTCAAAGAGTTTTTGTCTCAAAGTTTTGAGATGAAAGATTTGGGAGATGCTGATGTGATTCTAAATATTAAACTAGTGAGAAAAGGTGATGGTGGGGTTGTTCTCACACAATCCCACTATATGGAGAAGGTCTTGAGTCGTTTCGGCTATAATGTATGCAAGCCAGCTCCAACACCTTATGATGCTAGTAAAATATTACAGAAGAACAAAAGAATAATGAGAGATCAGCTGAGATACTCCCAGATCATTGGTTCACTGATGTACCTAGCCAGCGCTACTAGACCCGATATCGCGTTCGCTGTGAGCAAACTGAGCCGGTTTGTGTCAAATCCGGGAGATGCTCATTGGGAAGCTCTTGAACGGGTAATGCATTTTCTGAAAGGTACTGTGGACTATGGAATTCACTATTGTGGGTCCAGGATCCCTAGGGCCACTCATCTAAGGAATTAAACTACTCGATATGGAGAGTTATGACCCGACTGCTTTGGACTAGCCGGATAGGGGATAGGACGATGTAGTCAGATAGTAGAACTACTCGTATTCGTGATAGATTACCTTAATGTAGCCTTCCAGTCCGGATACGAGTAGTCTTTGTAATCAATTTGTAACTCTGCTCCCCGAGTATATAAGGAGGAGCAGGGACCTCCTCAAAACAACTCAACTCACATACAATACAATCAAACACACAGGACGTAGGGTATTACGCTACTCGCGGCCCGAACCTGTCTAAATCTTTGTGTTGTTCGTGCACTGTCGTCCCTAGAATTTGGCGAGACCCACTAATCTACTCCATGGGATACCCCCAGATAGACGTGCTCGACATAATTCGTCGACACTTGGCGCCCACCGTGGGGCCTTACGCCGAAAGTTCACCGCCAGGGACGATGGGATTCACCCTCTTCAAGATCGCCGATGTCGAAGAAGGAGCCACCTTCATTTTCGGTGCATGGACCTTCGTCGCCGAAAGCGATGGTAGGTTCGCAAGCTACCTCGCGAACAACTCCGGCTCCTGCTCGGCGTCTACTTCCAACTCGATCTCGGCTCCAATTCCGAGTTCGATCTTAACGACAAGTTCGATCAGGATTCACCAGGCCGAGTCTAGGTACAACTCAATCCCAATTATGGAAAGAGCAGGGAAATCCGAGCTGGCCACGCCATCGGACAACCCCCCATCTCGGCCCCCAAACGAATTCTCCAATGCGACAAATTCGCATAAACAGAGTCTTACCACAAAAGCAGACGCAAGGATGACCCGGGAGTCCCACTCAAAGCCGAGTCACCCCAAAGACCTCGAGCCGGCATCATCGCCATCGATGGACAACGACGATGACTTCACCATCCTGCTAAGTGATGCTCCCGACAACGTCGCGCGCCTACATCATCACGCTCACTTCAACACCAAGTTCGTGTTAGAAGAACCACTCGTTCACCTCCCGTCCGGCCTAGTCGTGACCAGAACACCGGGAGGACTCGCCGTTCACTGGCCCGGAGCGATTCCGGCCGACACCTCCCAGGACAACGACTCAAGACTTGCTG
>OAMR01000019.1:4692483-4755493 GCA_900205405.1 Echinochloa crus-galli | reverse complement strand
ACAGGTCTGACCTCTTTTCCCGAGTGTAGATCTTGCCGAAGTCATAACTCTCTCATCCGGAGTCCAAATTAGGCATTCCACATTTGCATCTTGATCGTCTCGACGAGAGCTACGCAATGGTGAAGTCCAATCTGCATTTTACCAACATTATCCAAACAGGTATGACCGGTTTGTGCACACCGGTCAGACCGGTTTGCACAGCCTGCCAATTTTGGGTGTCAACATATGCCCCCTGTTTTCTGGCAAAGCTTGCGTGTTAGAAAACACTCAGCAATCAAAATTGTTCTAAGGGCGATGATCATATAGAATACATCGGTCATGTCATAATATCTTGCTCAAGTTGAAGTTGAAGCAACTTTCTTTGGTCTCCACTCCTTCGTCTTCGCTACTGGCTTCTCTTCAACTTGCTGCTCAATTGCTCCTCGCTTGCGCAATCTTTGCAATCTCCTCTTTTGAGTATAGGACAAGCCTGAGGGACACCACCTCGGCTCCATGGCTTTTGAATTTTGCTTGTTGTTATCACATGTCTTAATGAAAGTACATACGCCACTTTTGACCAGATTACTACTCCAAGCAACCGGTCTTTGCCATGCACCACAACTTCGGATGTGCAATAGGATATTGAATCATATATGGCCTTATGTACGTACTACTATAATCAACAGGTGTTGCTTGGTAAAGCTTGCGTACCGAAAAACATCTGTTTTGGTCAAAATCATAGAAGACCGATGACTGATACTAGTACATTGCTATGTATTTATTCTAAAATCAATAAAGCTTTCATCGGCCATATTTCTTGGTACTAACTAGGATAACAAACTCCTTTTGTGATCCAAATAAGAATCAGTTTAGCGTAAGCACTTGTTGCACCTATAAATACTTCTGTCTAATTTCACATCTATGCATCATAAGATTTCTAGCTCGAATACAAAACTTCATATTCAGCTTAAATATTGGTATAAAATGTTTAAACCGGCTATAGCATCATCTGATTAAACAAAAACAACACCTGGGCCTTTAGAACTCTTTCAAGCCGATCTAACAAAGTACCAAATCCATAAGGAAAAAATGCTCATTCTATTAATCCTGGTACAAACCGGTCTGACCGGTTTGGAAAACCAGTTTGACCGGTTTGGGAAACCGGTCTGACCGGTTTCGCCTGATGAGCTGGCCAACTTTCATTTGATGAAGTTTCTTGCCCCCCGGGCATTAAAATAATCAGGTGATATCTTGTCGGGAAATTTAACACTTTAGGACGATGATCAAAGACATTCATCGGCCATATATGTTGCCAAGAATGATACAAATTATCATCTACAGTAAATTCATCCATAAGAATATGTATAACCGAAATAGTGTTGAGAGATTTATAAAATCCAGAATCAAAACCATCTCCAAAAACTAAATATTTCGGCTTTTGAATTTAATCAATAGGCATAATAATTTGGTAATAACCCTCCTTCATATAAAGACCCATATGATGTCCAAGGATCAAAATAAGAGCATGAGGGATAACCAAACATATTCATGGATGAATTCCAATACACAGGCGTATATGACATTTGTGAACCAAATGGATGATGCACTGACCAATTATAGACGATGCATTGACCAATAATTTTGATGATTTGGTGCAAATCTTATATTTGAAGATCGTCTCTTGGACATTCTATTCTTCTTTAATTGCATTGCAACTTCTGTGCAAACATCATCTTCGTCTTGAGTTTGAATGCTTCCTTTAGGAACCCACGCCATGCCTTTTTCTTTTAGCTTTTGGGCACTAAGTTTCTGGAGCTTCTTCTTTTGCCAACCTGACGAACCGAGTGAATGCCTCGGCTGTTCTTGAGCTTTGGACAGCGACAACGTCTTCTTGATTTTTGGCTCCTTTAACCTCTTTTGCCCAGATTTAATATTTGGAATATCAATAGCTAAATTTTTCTTTTCATTGCCATTAATAGCCGAAGTCTTTAACACATTAATCGGCTTTTCAGCAATTGTATTCAGATCTGAACTTGTAGCTTTGCGACCATCTTTTTTCACTACATAAATCTGCTTGACAACCTTTTCCTTATTTTGAACTCTAGACCGATCTTTATGCTCAAAACGGTCATTTTTAACATAAGGTTGTCTTGCACATGATGATTCTTTTGGAGCTGCATACTCTACATAATATGGCCTAAAATATGAAGGAGTATGTGGCCATAAATCATTCCACCCCCGTGATGAGTAAGGATAAAAATTAGTGGGATGTGGAGCACATGAAACTGGCATTGATGAACCAAAAGAAGAATATGGTGCTGCTGAATTAAAACCCTTTCTTTGCCAATTCCAATTCCCAGAATCATGTTCAGGAGGTAATCTTGATATTTTAGCACCATTTGACCGATTAGCACGTTTGGCCTCATTTTCTTTTTGATACTTAGCCAGAAGTTCATCAAAAGTGAGCTTAGGCCTTTTACCATTGTGCTTAACATGGCATTTACCTCCATTCATCTTAAGACGCCCTGACTTCAATATTTTTGGGCATCTCTGATTTGAACCGGTCTGACCGGTTTGAGCAACCGGTCTGACCGCTTTGGTACCGATGTGACCGCTCTTGTCAGCACAACAGGAGTAATCGGTTCCTGTTCCGATTGTGAAGAACCTGTTTGCCCCCCAGTATTTTCCAGATTTTTATTAAGCTCATCGTCCTCTGACACATCTTCAATTTGGATGATGTCTTCTATACCACCTGAAGGCTTAGAATCTTCCTCCTCACCAATATTTTCCTTGTTACATAAACTGGACGATGTTGGCCAATTTTGTAACTTCTTATCATCAAGACCAATTGATTTCAACTGGTCATTCTCTTGTGCATGAGCAAATTTCAATCGTCCGGAGTCAATGATCGATTGTATAATCTAGCGAAACATATTGCAATTCTGAATACTATGATCAAATGAATTATGCAACTTGCAATAATCTCGCTCCTTTGCATCAAGAGATGACAACAAGACTTTGTGACCAAAATGTTTAATAAAATTCTTCTCCAGCAATATATCAAATAAATCATCACACAAAGTCAAATCAAAAGTATATTTTATTTTCTCTAACCGGCGTTTTTGTGGAGAAGGTTTTAAGGCTGAGCAAACGAATGGCTTAGATTTCTCATTAATCCATTCGGCTATACTTTTCTTTGTGCTTCTCACATCCGATGATTTAGAGTTCATCAGTATATCATCATCGGATTTCACAACGCTTTTCGGTTTTGATTTCTTATTTTTAATCCCAAAATGACTATAAGTAAACCATGTAGAGAAAAACTTTGGCAATGATGATGGACAAATTTTAAATGTCAAAATCTTGCTGTTATCAGCCTTTCTAACTTTTACATTACAATGGCCGACACAATCTGAAGGCATGACACTACTAGCAAGTAAATTACCATCCTCAATCGATCTTTTAGAATTATTCATAATAGCACCACTAACGGATGGATTAATTAAAAATGCATGATCTGATTGGGAGTTACTTGCAAACCATACCTTGCTGAAAATTTTGGAGAGGCGTGGAACCTTGATATAGATGGTGTCGTATTTCTCTTGATGGCAGCCCACAGTAGTTGTTTTCTGTAGAAACCAGTCAGACAAGATTATAGGACCGGTCAGACCGGTTTTCCCAAGTTTGCTGGGAATCACCAAGTCGTGACATGTCAGTGCCTCCTTCTTGCCTCCAACGCCATGATCTTCAACATTTTGGTTGGATGAACTTTTTCCAGCCATGACTTGGGATTTATCGATAACATAATAATCGCTAGACAAATACACAACTCCATGTGGAAATTCAAGCATAACTGTTTTCTTACTACTGACAAGGTTTTGTACAGTCAAACTTGTTTCTTTTGTTTGAACAGATCCAGATCGTTCGGTTGTCGTAATTACCGAACTTTTAGTCAAATCTGAATCATTCTTCTTCTTATTATCACGAAATAAGTTGATATACTTCTGAACAAGTGCATGTGTCTGCTGAATTTTCATCAATTTGGCTAGAGTTATCAGAAGCATTTTGAGCCAAATCATGATTATTAGCACTTGCATGTTGTGCTTAAAAAGTATATGCAACATTCACTTGAGGGACATGTTGTGCATCATATGACGGTTGAGAATAAGTGGCCGGATATCCAAAGTTAGTATAGCCAATTTTTTCATTCATCGGCATGCTTTGAGTCAAATATTCTGAATTTATCGCCGATGAATAAGCATATGAAACACCTTGCTGAACAAGTATTAAAATCATTAACACATGATGTCTCATAAAGATTGGTCGAACTCATTATGTTAGTTTGGCCTTGATAATTGTTCATCGGCATGTGAACTTGTTCTGCAGCCGATGTGTTAGGATAATGTTGTATGTTGCTAGTAGCATTAAAATTTAAAGCATGCATGTTATTTGGCAATGGCTTTTTGCATAAAAAATTCAGAATTATAATTTGCATAAGTAACTCCATCTGAATAATTACTAGCTGATGCAATATGCCTACTAGTATCATATCTAGCAACAACAACATGAGGATTCATGGTACTAGTAAAATAATCATTAGAAACATATGATGTACTTGCATGCTGTACCTCAGGCGTGGTGTAGTAATATTGTTGTGGTGCATATGAATAACCCGCCATAATAGGTCCTGATGCTTCTAGTCTTGTGATAAATTCAGATATTCAAAATATTCCAAGCAATCAATGACCAAGACTTTGCTTCTACTTTATTCTTCAATATGAAGCAGCAAGCAAAACACAATGCAATCGGTTTGAGCAACCTGATGCAATACCACAATTATATTTGCAATCGGTCTAAAGACCAGATGCAATAAGAAGGGCGAACCAAAATAGTAGATCAATTAACACAAGGCTAGGGTAGAAAAATTTGGTTGTTTTAATAACAAGAATTATCGTTCCCCAGCGGAGTCGGCAAAATGTGTTGACGTAAATTTCGGTCAACACACGAGAGTACTTGAAACGAACTGAAGAGCAGCAAGTTCGCACGTTGCTTAACCGGTCTGACTGGTTTCTAGGGTTTCGCTGGAATCGACTGTTCGTGAGGGTAACTACCAAGCTTACGTGTTGGAGGACGGCAAGGTTTACGAGCAAACCAGCAAAGAAATAACCAACGTGCTTACGTGACGAAGAACGACTAGTTTACGAGCAAACTAGCAAAGACCGTTGAAGCTCTCACCCGGGAGGGACCCCGTCAGGGTGTGGACGTCGCTGGCGTGCCCTAGGTCGATTAGCGAGCCTTAGGACGTCATCTCTGGTCGTGGAGATCAGTGGATGAGAAGCATGGAGATTGGAAGAGATTAGGGTTTGAGGTAAAAGGTAAAGGTAATGTTTGATTCGATTGGAAATATCTCAATCGGGCTTCTAGCCTTTATATTTATAGGCCGGGGAAGTCTTACACCTCATGAGTCGATTACAATATGGGATTATATCAGAAAACCTAATCCTACTCGAATTACAGACCCAAAACCGGTCTGACCAGTTTGCAAACCGGTCTGACCTCTTTTCCCGAGTGAGATCTTGCCGAAGTCATAACTCTCTCATCCGGAGTCCAAATTAGGCGTTCCACATATGCATCTTGATCGTCTCGACGAGAGCTACGCAATGGTGAAGTCCAATCTGCATTTTACCAACATTATCCAAACCGGTCTGACCGGTTTGTGCACACCGGTCTGACCGGTTTGTGCACACCGGTCAGACCGGTTTGCACAGCCTGCCAATTTTGGGTGTCAACAGATCCTTTTCTAATCCAAATCCTAATCTCCTCTTCTTGGACACTAATCAATGGCACGTGGTGTGGAGCGGATTCTCACATGGGGGATGATCCGGGTCTTTGCTTGATCTGACAGCAAAAAGAATTGGCGGAACCGATCATTCGCTAGCTCGTTGCCTCGTTTTATTCATGGAAGAATATAACCACCGGTTTGTTAGTAACAGTCGGATCACAGGTGTAACAACCCAAATTTACTAAACATGACATGGAGCATACATTTGCATCATATTTAGCATGTTTGCATTGTTTGAGCCCAATTTGTATATATTGGACTTGAAATTCAATTAAAATGTGATGTGTAATATATGACTTGTGAAGCAACTTAGATTTTCACCATAGCACTTGTACTGCAAGTTGTCATGATAAAATAGTATGACGTGAATCTTGAATTTAGGTGATTTTTCCTGGATTTTTAGAAGCCATCTTGAGGCCAAATAGCTTACCTGAAAGTTCAAAAATAGCATTCTGGGAAGAATTTTTATTTTCAATCTAGAGTGTCTATCATGCCAGTTTTTAGTTAAATGGATTCATCTTGATGTATAGTAGTTCCTATAAAAATTTCAGGATTTTTTTAGAGCTCTCTAGATCACTTTTCAGGATTCCCGACACTCCTCCGGAAACTCCGCATTTTTTGTCCGGAAAGTCCGGACCCCTCTGAAGACTCCGTAGTTTTATCCGGAAACTCCGTACCTGTCCGGAGACTCCGTAGAAATCTCCGAAAACTCCGAATCCCTCGATAGAAATTGTTTTTAACAACGTTTTCTTTTCCGCCGTCTAAGCTCGCGTGCGTGTCGGCCTCCCTCCCTCCGTGAGCCACGCGCCGGCGCCTCCTCCCTTTGCCTCGTCACGGCGCACCATCGCCCCTCCCCTCGTAAAACCCCCACGCCCCTCTCTCTCTCTCTCTCTCGTCCGTCTCCCTCTCTCTGCCGTTTTCTTTCCCCGACAAAAGAAAAGAAGAGAAGCGCTCCGCTCTGCCTTGTCGCCTACGCCCCGATGCCGGCGAGCAGGGGCCGCCGGCCACGAGCCAGCCAGGCCCTCGGCGAGTTCCTCCTCGTCCCCAAGCTGCTCTTCCTCCACTCCAAGCGAAGGATCAAGTTCTACAGAAGCTTTCTCGTCGTTCTTCCCCAACTCCGTTGAAACTCCGATCTTCTTTCTAACCGCTCTACTCTAACTCGTGGTACTTAAAATCGTCTTTCTCCATCCTAGCTAAGCTTTCCCCATCGTTTCCCTTCCTCCCTCATGCCCTATGAGCCTAGCCATGGCGCCCTACCTCCATTAAATTCCATTGAAGCTATAGGTCAACCTAAACCTTTATGCATGTCTATGCTGAGCCCTAAAACGGAATCCCCATCATCCAAAGAAGCTTTAGGATCAATTCCCATCAAGTTTGGCCACCCGAATCATCGGGAACACCATTGTTGGGCACTTGACGAGTTATTTACGGTTATGCCACCCGCCCTATTTTTCATGACTATGTGAAATAGGTTGTGAAAGTGCATATAGACACTTATATGTTTTGGTGATTTTGGATGACAACATGATTTGCATTTAACTTGTTTGCTTAAGCATATGAGCAGGAATTTATTCTTATGGATATACATGTGATATGGTTGTTGAAGAATATAAGCTCATTATTGGTATAAATGACATGAGAGCAAACAAGTGAGTGTGATCCCATGCAACTAAGAAATACAATGACAAGTGATTGGAAATGATAAATGAGGCATGATCTTATGCAAATTGGTTGGTCTCATCGATAAGATACTTGTCAAAGGTTTTTGGGATAAAATTATTTGAAGAAATTAGGATTTCTTTAGGCTTGGTCCATAGCTATGGTTATATTCAAATTGGGACATAATTCTATGGATATTATATGGTCTCAAGTGCATGGAAGCTTATGGACAAGTAATCTACCGAAGACAACATAAAAGACAATATTGGACATATCTCAAGCAAATTGAATGAATGGATTTCAATGTGATATTGATGATGATGTAGTACATAGTGGAACTCATTGTGGCTAGATATGGTGAAAGGGATTGAGATAGATGGCAGTGTCCAGGTACCAAGCAAATAGAAGGGCAAGTTGGTCTTGTTGCCGAGGGACTTTGCTAGAGTGAAGACTAGCATAATGGTTTGATCCCTATGCACTAATCTAAGCCTTACCGAGTGAAGTTATGCAATGCATCTAACTTTTTCTAGATCATATATTGGAATGGCTTATGAATTGGATATACTCTTGGAAATTCTAAGTCATTGGCTCAAGTTGGATTTGCTCAGCAAGAAAGGAATGTTGTGAGTCCTCAAAGTTGAGAATGATAAAGTATGGCATCAATGAAGACATAGAAGCTCAAGTGGAAGAATTCATTTATTGTTTTAATCTTGAGTTTAGGAATGCCGTACTATCAAGAGGGATGCAACATTTAGTTGTTTGACAACACCAAAAGTGCTCATAGATCAACCCATGTGAGTTAGCCTTGTGAGAGAAGTCCTTTGGGGACTTAGTGTGCTGACTAGACCCAAACCGGTCTGACCGGTTTGGGAAACCGGTATGACCGGTTTGGGTTCTGACAGGTGCAACGGCTAGTTTCTTTTGAAAACCGGTCTGACCGGTTTGGGAAACCGGTCTGACCGGTTTTCCACGGGCATAACGGCTAGTTTTGGATGTTGGGGTATTTATACCCCTTGGCCCTCTCCTTTGAGAACTGCTGGTTCCCTTGCCATTCTTGCACGCCTAGAGCCTTCCCAAGCACCAGCAAGCTCTCTCCAAACCTCTCTTTGTGAGAGTTGATTGATTTTGTTCATATCTTTGGATTTGGGTTGATGGATGCTTTGTGTATGAGCTAGAGACTTGAGAGAAAGCTAATTGCAACAGCAAAGAGTGAATCCTTAGCTTGAGCACTTCCGGTAAAGTCTAGCATCGATTTGAAGCATTTGTTACTCTTGGAGGTGAAGCCTCCTAGACGGCTAGGCGTCGCCGGTGAGCTACCTTGGTTGTGGTAAGCCACGGACTGTTTGTATAGGTCGGCCTTGCCTCCTTCGTGGAAAAGGGTCACAAGTTATTGGAACCGAGGAAAGTGGCTTGGAGTGAATAAGCCCGCCTTTCGTAGGCCCTCAACGGAGAGTGTCTTTGTGACTACCTTTGTGGCATCAGTGAATCCGAACTTCGGGAAACAAATCATCGTGTCCCTTTCTCGGTTTGCCTCACAAGTTCACTTCTAGCATTTATAATTGCTTTCGCTTCGATCTACTTGGTTGTGCTCTAATTGTGTGTAGGTACTAAGTGAACCTGCTAGATATCATCTACAAGAGCTACATATCAAGTTTGGTTTGTGCTAGAATTCGTACAGGGAAAATTTACATTATTGGTTTTCTCTGTGCAAGACCGGTTTTGGAAACCGGTCTGACCGGTTTCGGGACTGACTTTGTGAAAAAGTTTGTTTAACTGCAGATTCACCTATTCACCCCCCCTCTAGGTGACATCAAGGTCCTTTCAGGTTGTTTGTACAATGCTTTGTTAACTATTATGATGTTTATGGATATATATTACAAATCATTTACTCTCTTTTGTGCATCTCATACATATATATATTTATGAAATAATTGTTGATAATATTTGAACTACATTGATGTGAATAATTGCTTGACACATGTTAGATTCTTTTAAGAATTATGATATCAATTATACTAGCCTCATTATGATAGACAATGTCAAATAGAACCATTAAAACATTAATTTACTCTCATCTCTTGCATATCATCGCATTATATGCATCATATGTCATTTTACTTATTATGCGTCATTGCACTCGTGTAGAGACCGAGACACCGGAGACCATGGGGTGTGAGACCGAGCAGGAGCCCGTTGCCGACGAGTCTTCCTTTGAGCAGCAAGGCAGGCCCCTAAGCATTCTTACTCCCTATTTTGGATCAATTGTGTATATGAGTCTTGATTGCGCATTGTCTATATTATTTATCCATGATTGCTTAGCACCTATTTGTTGCATTATCAACCTTGATCTAGAATGCTCCCATTAGATGAGTATGATTGCTAGGTGTCACGAATAAATTGCTTAGCCATGCTTAGCAATGGTAGAAGCCGAGTGGTGGCAAGGGTACCACTACTCGCGAGTTATAAGTTAAATATTTGACAACCATGAATAGATGATGAAAAGTAAAAGATGAGCAACTTGAGTAAAGAAATGGAACCTTAAGGAGCTATGTGTTATTTCTTTGATACTTGAGCACTATCCCGTACTAACCACATGTCTAAATATGGTAATGATAAGCCAAGTAACATAAGTTGCACCGGGTATTGGGCGGATTCGGTGCGGGTCAAATGAGGTGTAGTCGGCGGTTCCGTTGCATCTATTTCCTCCGGTCGTTCGTTCAATTCCGGGTGCGGGTATGTGAAAGGTTGAGGGCATGAATTAACACTTATCCTTGGCCGTGGATATGGTCGTTGGTCTTGCGCCTCGTGTGGGAAAAGTTGTACACCTCTGCAGGGTTTTAATCTATTGCAATAGCCACGCTCTCGGTCATGGAGCACGCTCTTGTACTTTGACTTTAACCTAGAGTTTACCGAATAAGAGCTTATGGAAGATTGAGCTCATATTATATGATCACTTTATTTATGCAATTGTTTGATGCATGAATTAGAATAATTAGAATGCTATGTCTTTTGCTTATTACAACTTGATCAAATGTAGATGCTTTTATGCAAAATAAATAACCTTGCCATATCTTTGCTACTTTAACCAAATGCATTCTCCTTGGAGTCGGTCAATGTATATAACCATATATTGGATAAGTCTTGCAAGTATCTTTTTATACTCACGGTGCTGCCGTTAAGTTGTTTCAGGTGAGCCGCAGCCGGAGGCCGTCTTTGGGTACTTCTTTCCCGCGGACGGAGGTGCGGGAGAGGAGTAGATGGTCTTTGTCTTATGGAAGGGCACTAGTGGCATGTAGTGCAAACCTTCGTATTTTGTTATGTATCGTATGAGTGCGATGTTTAAACTTTCCGCTGCAAAACTCTAAGACATGATGATGTAAACTTGAATCGCTTTTATGTATGTGATGATCGTGTATGGACTTGCTTATATTTTTGTGAAGGTGTTTATAATGTGCTAGTGAGGTGTGTCGCCTGGGAATAAATTATCGGGCATATCTCAGGGATTACCGGGATTATTCTCCTTTAATTGAGTTGATCAAGGGATGATAACTCGATTAAATGAGGGTAATTTGGTCGGGTCCTCACAAGAGGCAACACCTTCCGTGTCTTCCGAATTGTTCATTCAACTTTATGAATTTACGCCGGTTCAGAAACAGGCCTCCATCAAACCTGCGGCGATCTCGTGAGGCGTCAGACGCTTGTCAACTGTGCACGCCATCGAAGCGCTATGCTCCGGAGTATCCATGAATCCCCAAAAGCGCTATGCTCTGCTCCTTCAAGTTCGTACCTTAACCTGGTCGGGCGTTGCAAATGCTATGGAGAATAGTAACGTGAGGTTGAGCTGGTTAAATTCGTACTAGTAGTTACTAGATTACCTAGTTAACTTTGTGATTCTGTGAAATCCACACACCTTCGAGGCTACTACGTTCGTAGGAGGACCTGGTGGATTTCGGGCAGCATCTGAATGGGCCTTAACTAGGCCTTACATCAAGAGAACCCGTAGATACGGACCTAGTGGATTTCAGCAGCATCTGAAATGGCCCAAGAAATCGAGGATGCAGGCCCAATAAGTAGTAGCATCTCAGAAGTCAGAAGGCCCAAGAAGTACCCGTTCAATGGACTACTCGGCCAGTCACTGTACCTGCACGTGTGCAAACTGTTAAGTTTGACGGACTGAAGGTCTCCGCGGCAACGGCGGTCAAGCTAGGATGAGTCGTGACAATGGCAGATGAAGTGCACGTGTGTGGATGTGTGAGGATGCCGTAAAGACTCTTCTTAAACCCCAAAGGCCTCAGGCAGCTGAGCATCCAACCAACTAAAAGTTCAGACTTCTCACGCCACCCGGCAAAACCAAAGCCAGCAAGCAGATCAATAGGCTAAAGCCGTCATTGCGCACTCCGGCTCAACACAGGTACACCTCCTCCCGGATTTTAGACTTACGCCCTCGTCCTATCCCTTCTGATTAGCATTCGAACTAATTAAACATCTTTTTAAGCTTCTCTCATGCCTGCAACTGTCTCAATGTCTCATGCATGTCGTTATTTGTTGGTGGGAATGAAAGATGGTACCAATTATATATGCTATGTACATGCCTAGAAGATGACAAGTGTATTACCCAAGCAGCCTGCGAAACACGACATGCATATAGTGTTGTCGTTGCTACTGTTGTTGTATGGAGTTGCCAACATCCATTGTTCTACAGTTCATGAGAGCAGCCAAGATCTTCGTTCACTGCTCGACTTCAAGCAGGGCATCACCAGTGATCCACATGGAGCCTTGAGCAATTGGACCATGAGCTCCCACTTCTGTCTGTGGAATGGTACCACGTGCACCTTGAAGCGACGACCATTGCGCGTCCTGTCGCTCGCCCTCACCGGGAAAAGTTTATCTGGCCAAATCAGCTCCTCTCTTGGTAACCTTACCTTCCTTAGTTATCTTGACCTCTCTTATAACAACTTCTCTGGTCCCTTGCCTATTCTTGGCGGCCTCCGGCAACTGCAGGCCCTTTATTTGAACAACAACAATTTGTCCGGAGTCATTCCTGATGCACTTACAAACTGCTCCAACTTGACTGACGTAGACATCTCTTCGAACTCGCTGGTGGGTTCAATTGCTCCGAAATTTGGCCTGCTCTCAAAACTAGTATCTGTCAATTTGGCTGACAACCAACTAGAGGGAAGCATTCCTAGTGAGTTTGGCCAACTGAGGAATATAGAATACTTGATCCTAGGCGGCAACAGGCTTTCAGGTGAAATCCCACATTCCATCTTCAGTCTCTCTTCTCTAAAATCTCTAAGTCTAGACCATAATATGCTAGACAAGGCATTACTGCCACCTAACATAGGAGAACTTCTCCCGAATCTCATTCAGATTACCTTGGAAAATAACTCGTTTGAAGGTCCCATCCCAGCTTCCCTAGGCAATGCTTCAGGGCTACAAATGATAGATTTGTCACTTAACAATTTCTCAGGGCAAATTCCTACTTCTTTGGGAAAACTTTCGAATTTGACTATCTTAAACCATCAGCATAACCAGCTTGTAGCAAGGGACACACAGGACTGGGAATTCTTGAATGCATTAAGAAACTGTAGATCTCTGAAGTACCTCTCACTCGCTTACAATAAGTTGCAGGGGCCTACACCGCTATCAATCAGCAACTTATCAACTAGCCTTCAACATCTTTTGTTGTCTCGAAACAACTTATCTGGACAAATTCCAGGGGGCATAGGGAATCTTAATGGCCTAACTAGATTGGGGCTAGATGAAAACTATTTTAGTGGTACAATTGATGGATGGGTTGAAAATTTAAAAAGCCTACAAGTTCTATCTCTACAATCGAACAACTTCTCTGGTCCAATTCCATTATCTATTAGCAATCTTACTCAGTTGATATAGAGGGTGCTTGGATCCAAGGGACTAAAATTAGTTTGACTAAAATTAGTCTCTTTAAGAGGCTAAAGTTCCAAGCACCCCTGACTAGGGGCTAAAACTAGTCTTGAGACTAAAATTTTTTAGTCAGAGAAACCCCTACTAAAATATGGATTAGTCCTCTCTCTCCTCATTTAACTCCCCACATTTAACACAGACCACCCCCTCCTATTCGCTGGCGTGTGTGGGAATGCGACCTGGACCATAGAGGATTAGGGGAGAGGGAGGATAATAAATGCTCATGTAGTCTCCTTAGTATTTGAATCCAAGCATGGGTGAGGCTAGCAAGTTTTAGTCCCACTAATTTTAGTCATGGGACTAAAACGAATCCAAGCACCCTCATACCTATCCTTATTTGAAAATGATTTTGAGGGTACCATACCAGCCAGCTTGGGAAATCTTCTGCACCTCATACATTTGGGCCTTAGTGATAACAATCTTGAAGGGCACATACCACCATACGTTGGAAACCTTGAACAACTTGTCCTGTTTGACCTTAGCTACAATAATCTACAAGGTGACATAAATCTAGATATTAGCAAACTTAAACAGCTCATAGACCTACGTTTTTCATCAAACAAGTTTAGTGGAGAAATTCCAGATGCTTTTGGCAAGTGTTTACAGTTAGAAACCCTCTTAATGGACCAAAATTACCTCATGGGAAACATTCCAACATCTTTCAAGGACCTACGGAGCTTGAAAATGCTAAATCTTTCTCACAATAACTTGTCTGGCACCATTCCAACCATTTTGACGGATCTATCACTTCTCAATAAGCTTGATCTTTCATACAATCATCTCCAAGGACAAATACCAATCAAAGGAGTATTTGCAAACAGAACGGCTGTTTCACTCATTGGCAATTGGGCACTTTGTGGAGGAGCGATAGATCTACATATGCCTGGATGCCCTGCGGTTTCTCCGGTAATACAGTGGAAACAGTACTTGACCATCGTGCTTATTGTATTTTTTGGCTTTGTGTCACTTGGGATGTCAATATACGCCATATTCCTTAGGAAAAAGGTACCAAGAAGACCATACTTATTGTTGCTGTCTTTTGGTAAGAAATTCCCTAGAGTTTCTTATAAGGATTTAGCCCAAGCTACAGAAAACTTCTCAGAGTCCAACCTAGTTGGAAGAGGAAGCTATGGTTCAGTATACAGAGGGAAATTAACTCAAGCAAAAATCCAAGTTGCTATTAAGGTTTTTCACCTTGAGATAAGATTTGCAGACAAAAGTTTTGTTTCAGAATGTGAGTCTTTGAGAACCATTCGGCATCTGAATCTTCTTCCTATACTAACTGCATGTTCAACGATAGACAATAATGGTAATGAATTCAAAGCCCTAATTTATGAGTTTATGCCCAATGGGAATTTGGATACATGGTTGCATCAGAAACGTGGTGATGTGGCTCCAAAACTTTTGGGCTTAGCTCAAAGAATAAGCATAGCTGTTAACATAGCTGATGCACTGGTTTATTTACACAATGACTGTGGAAGGCCTATTATCCACTGTGATCTGAAACCAACCAATATACTTCTTGATGATGAGATGAATGCTCATTTGGGAGACTTTAACATTGCAAGTCTCGTCGTCGATTCCAGGCCAATAGCAGTTGGACATTCAGGTTGCAGCAGTTCACTCGCTGTGACAGGAACTATAGGGTATATTGCTCCAGGTATAAATCAATAATGGTCTCCATCTCCTCCTATATTATTTATATAAAGCAACCTGTTATACACTCAAAAGTTTCCCTGTAATTTTTTAGAGTATGCTCAAACTGTTCATGCATCAACCTCTGGGGACGTCTATAGTTTTGGAATAGTACTTCTGGAGATGATTATAGGCAAAAGACCAACTGATTCTATGTTTGACGATGGGCTCGACATTATCAACTTTGTGGAGAGAAATTTAACACAGACCACCCCCTCCTATTCGCTGGCGTGTGTGGGAATGCGACCTGGACCATAGAGGATTAGGGGAGAGGGAGGATAATAAATGCTCATGTAGTCTCCTTAGTATTTGAATCCAAGCATGGGTGAGGCTAGCAAGTTTTAGTCCCACTAATTTTAGTCATGGGACTAAAACGAATCCAAGCACCCTCATACCTATCCTTATTTGAAAATGATTTTGAGGGTACCATACCAGCCAGCTTGGGAAATCTTCTGCACCTCATACATTTGGGCCTTAGTGATAACAATCTTGAAGGGCACATACCACCATACGTTGGAAACCTTGAACAACTTGTCCTGTTTGACCTTAGCTACAATAATCTACAAGGTGACATAAATCTAGATATTAGCAAACTTAAACAGCTCATAGACCTACGTTTTTCATCAAACAAGTTTAGTGGAGAAATTCCAGATGCTTTTGGCAAGTGTTTACAGTTAGAAACCCTCTTAATGGACCAAAATTACCTCATGGGAAACATTCCAACATCTTTCAAGGACCTACGGAGCTTGAAAATGCTAAATCTTTCTCACAATAACTTGTCTGGCACCATTCCAACCATTTTGACGGATCTATCACTTCTCAATAAGCTTGATCTTTCATACAATCATCTCCAAGGACAAATACCAATCAAAGGAGTATTTGCAAACAGAACGGCTGTTTCACTCATTGGCAATTGGGCACTTTGTGGAGGAGCGATAGATCTACATATGCCTGGATGCCCTGCGGTTTCTCCGGTAATACAGTGGAAACAGTACTTGACCATCGTGCTTATTGTATTTTTTGGCTTTGTGTCACTTGGGATGTCAATATACGCCATATTCCTTAGGAAAAAGGTACCAAGAAGACCATACTTATTGTTGCTGTCTTTTGGTAAGAAATTCCCTAGAGTTTCTTATAAGGATTTAGCCCAAGCTACAGAAAACTTCTCAGAGTCCAACCTAGTTGGAAGAGGAAGCTATGGTTCAGTATACAGAGGGAAATTAACTCAAGCAAAAATCCAAGTTGCTATTAAGGTTTTTCACCTTGAGATAAGATTTGCAGACAAAAGTTTTGTTTCAGAATGTGAGTCTTTGAGAACCATTCGGCATCTGAATCTTCTTCCTATACTAACTGCATGTTCAACGATAGACAATAATGGTAATGAATTCAAAGCCCTAATTTATGAGTTTATGCCCAATGGGAATTTGGATACATGGTTGCATCAGAAACGTGGTGATGTGGCTCCAAAACTTTTGGGCTTAGCTCAAAGAATAAGCATAGCTGTTAACATAGCTGATGCACTGGTTTATTTACACAATGACTGTGGAAGGCCTATTATCCACTGTGATCTGAAACCAACCAATATACTTCTTGATGATGAGATGAATGCTCATTTGGGAGACTTTAGCATTGCAAGTCTCGTTGTTGATTCCAGGCCAATAGCAGTTAGACATTCAGGTTGCAGCAGTTCACTCTCTGTGACAGGAACTATAGGGTATATTGCTCCAGGTATAAATGAATAATGGTCTTCATCTCCTCCTATATTATTTATATAAAGCAACCTGTTATACACTCAAAAGTTTCCCTGTAATTTTTTAGAGTATGCTCAAACTGTTCATGCATCAACCTCTGGGGACGTCTATAGTTTTGGAATAGTACTTCTGGAGATGATTATAGGCAAAAGACCAACTGATTCTATGTTTGACGATGGGCTCGACATTATCAACTTTGTGGAGAGAAATTTTCCAGATCTGGTGTTGCATATCATTGATGCTCATCTCCGAGAAGAATATGAGGGCTTTAAAGCAATGGCGGTAACAAAAAGCGAGGTCTATCGATGCGTGTTGTCTCTTGTGCAAGTTGCTCTTGCTTGCACGCGTCCAATCCCAAGGGAAAGGATGAACACAAGAGAAGTAGCCATTAACTTGCATTCCATCAGAAAGTCATATGTTGCAGCGATTAAGTGAAAGCAAGCCATGCTCGGCTAGATGCTGTGTAAGCTTGGGTTATCTTTGAATGAAATTGGCATAAAGATGGCAACCTGGGGGTGAGTAGCATGCTGAAATTGATGAACTACCCTGCTAGAAAGCATACGTGGTGGAAAGACAAGTTATATGTACTATGCACTACCAGATCATGCTAAGATTTGTCTTTCGAATTGAAAAATTGGGCAGAAAGAACCAAAGATTCCATAAAGTATATCTCAGAACTCTTTGATGTGCAAGAGCAACTTTGTACGGAGTTTATATAAGACAATGCACATATCAAATCACATGGGAGGACGGAGGACCTACAAACCGTAACTGTTTTCGTTGTTTTCGATTTTTATCGTATTATATCACTTATTATTTTTAACTATATTTTTTTATCGTATTATTCTATTTTGATCTATTCATTTGATAAAACAAATAAATTTATCAAATCTGTGATATATTTGTATAGATTGTGAAATTTATGATACCTTTTACCGGCCGTTTCCATACCTAACCTTCATCTTCCTAATGTGTCATCCAACTGCAAATGTGTAAACCTAAAGCTAAAACGCATATCAAATCCCTTTCACAATTATCGCCTAGTACAATTTTACTTTCGAATGTAAGGGTGACTGAGATCCTTCGCAATTTCGCATACCGTTCAAGCGGCTGCCAGGGGCGGGCCCAGGATTTTGATCATGGGTATTCAAAATTTCAAATAACAGAAAAAAAAATTGTAGACGACCTAAATTATTAATGCACACCACAAAATCGAGTACCAACATCATCAATTATTAAAATTACTTCAAATTTGAAGGTATCTAACACAACATATCAAAACTTTAATGTCTGAAATAAATAGATGATAAAACAGCCAACTCATAAGAAAACTTACAGCCTATAGATTAACTTTACGAAACCAACTACATATGGCTTTTATCGGTAGATGGAGTAATAATAATCCGTGGTTCAGCTTGTTTCTTCTTTGCAGCACTTTTTTGCAAAAAATGACCTCAAATTAGTAGTTAGCAGTCTAACAATCTGTCAATCTAGTGACTAGACTAGTTGCCGGCTTTGCCGCAGTACGCTGTTGAAAGTACAGGTTTATTTGGAGTTTTGGACGCTGTTGAAATCACCTGGTTGCCGGCCTGCCGCACGCCCGCACAGCCGCAGGACGCTGGCCGCCTGGCCGCCGCCTTGCTGGCCGCCCGCCGCGCCTTGCCTAGCCCGCTGCCGCGCGCCGGCGGCGGCGCCGCCTTGCCCATTGACCAGTTGCCCGCCGCCTTGCGGCTTGCGCCCAGCCGCCCAGCGCCCAGGCCTATGCGTGTCGCGCCGCCGCCGCCTTGCCTGCCCGCCGCGACGCCGCCTTGCCTGCCCGCCGTGGCGCCGCTTTGCTGGCCGCCGCGCGCCGCCGCCTTGCTAGGGTTAACGCCGGTAAGGGTGCCGCGGCGCCGTGACGAGCCGCAAGCGGACGAGGGGCGACCGGGCAAGCACCGAGCAGGGGATGGGGATGGGAATTGGGGATTGGGCTGGTGGGGGAGTTTGGGCTATCTTTGGGCCTTCGGGAAGAGGAGGGGGGAGCCGGGAAGGTGGGCTTTTTCCTTAACGAGCTAGAAATTGACAGATAATAGTGCTGTTGCTTGTTTTTTTACATATATATACTAACTATACATTATATATATGAAATTTTTTATCAAAAATAATAGGTATTCAACTGAATACCAAACATGTGGGCCCGCCCCTGGCGGCTGCCGACCGGATGCGCGCGCTGGTCCGTGTCCTTTGTGTCGCCAGTCCGCCACCCGCCATCCGCCGGCACGCCGCACGCGGCGGATATTCCGGAAGCGTCGCGGTCGCGACATCGCTGACTGGGCCGTTCGTTGAGTTAGACCCGAGAGGCTGGTCAACAAACTAGAGCCAATACGAAAAAGAAAATCTCTAGGATAGTGAAACAGACTCGAAGATTAAACTTCATCATTCTTTATCATCCCTACTTGTTCTTATATTGTCATCATACTCTACCAAGTCACGTCTTCTGTCTACTTAAAAACTTGATGTCGGACTTGAAAACTTGTCTTCTGATGCTTGCACATCAAACTCCATTGTAGGTATTGAAAATCGGGTTAAAAGACTTCCAGGGCGACGCCTCCAAGAAGGACTCGACGTCACCGACATCGTCGCCGCCCATCCGGCCAACCGGATACAGTTTTCATCTAGAAGACCAAAACCCCTGCACAGAGCTTCACAACTAACGCCTCAAAGGAGGGCAACGACGCCCAAACCGACGCCGTCGTTGTTGACACCGACACCAATCGGGTAAAGCTTTCGCTCGTAGCTCCTGCACGACCACCCAACACCCTAAACAAGGAATCTGCAGCAATCTTGTGACCAAACCTGTCGTGCAGCACAGAAAGATCTGACAACACCAGGAGGCACCGAAGACATAGGCCATGGCATCTGGATCCGGGCGACTCCACTCCCTTCGCCGAGGACGCCCGGAAATGGCGCCCTCGCCGGTCGCCGCCACCTCCACCATGGGCAGTAACAGCTTGCTGGGCACGAACCCCGCCACCACCCTTCATCCGCCCACTCAGCCGGCGCACTTAGTCGTCGACGAAGGCACGAGTTCAGGAGAAGCGGCTCAGTGATGTCCAGCAACGGTCCAAGACGGGTTCCCTGCGTATGCGATGTTTAGATCCATGGCCAGGGGCGCCGCCGCAGACCGTCGTCACTGCCGCCGCCGGAGGAGAAGGTGGGGGAGACCTCCCCAAACTCGTCGCCACGGGCTGCGGCTCCCGCGCTTGGTCGCCGCCCCGGCCGCCACCCAAGCGCACGGCCGCCACCCTCGTCCCCCCTACCCGGGCTTTCAGGGGCCAGCTCCGGCGGCAGCGAGGTGGGAGAGAAGGGATGATGGGGGTAGCGGCGCTAGGGTTAGCAGGAGGAGAGGAGTCAGGAGAAGGGCGTGTGTCGCGCAGACGTCAACCAACTAGATGCTTCACGATCCGTCGCAGGTTAGTCCGGTCCTTTGGATTTTATAGACATGATATATATAGTTTAGTTTAGAAAGGTACCGCGGGAAGAGGACATAATACCGGGACTTGTATAAGCGGTCAAGCTACGTTGCCCTGGGATACATCGGGTCGACGTCATGAGGTATGAGACGTGTATGGTGCAGTGATTCTGTATATATGCTTTTTAACCCCCTGGCAACAACTGGCATCCTGCTCTTGCTCTTGGGAGCCGAGGAGAAAACAATACCTTGCTGTTCGCTCTAAGAAGGCCCAAGCACCACCACCAGCAGCAGAGGTTCTCCATCTTCTCTTTCTTTACAGCATCTTCCATGCCTTATTTATTATTTCATTCTGTCAAGTTTACATGTTTATTTGTTCATCAAAAATAAAAGTTTACATGTGCATTGGGAGGTGATTAGAATACATAATATAAAATCGCATAATATAGTTCAGTGGCTACCATTTTTACTTGCTACTTTGTTCGAAAAAGAGGTATCTGTGCAAAATAAAAGCCTGCTGATGGGCATGCGAGCATACATGATGTATAAGCTTCTTATCCTGCAGGTAACATCATTGGCCGTATGTGCTCCAAGCAGCTCGTGGAGTCCCAAATGATTGTAGCACTCGCACTGCTGCTGTTTCATGGGTGTGGATACGTCCAGTGCGCGACGGTCCCTCATAACAGCAGCACGGACATGCTCGCACTGCTCGATTTCAGACAGGCAATCACCAGCGATCCAAGAGGATTCTTCAGTTCCTGGAACAACAGCATCGACTACTGCAAGTGGAATGGCGTCATATGCAGTCGAACGCACCCAGGGCGCGTCAGGCAGCTCAACATCACCGGCCAGAGCCTCCAAGGCCAGATCTCTCCATCTCTTCGGAACTTAACCTTACTTAAGATACTCGATCTCTCCTCAAATAGCCTCTTTGGTCAGTTACCTAATCTTAATGGACTCCGTAAGCTGCAGTTCCTTGTTCTGAACAATAATGATTTGCAAGGGCTTGCGCCTGATGCACTTAAAAACTTCTCTAGCTTACTCTTGCTAGACCTTACTGCAAACAAGATAGGGGGTTCAATACCCCCCGAAATCGGTTCCCTCTCCAACCTTCAGCTTCTGAGCCTTGCACAAAATAATTTCACTGGAGTCATCCCATCAAGTCTAGGAAACAACACTCAACTACGGTATCTCTTCCTCTTAGATAATCAGCTCAAAGGGAGCATTCCAGAAGAGGTCGGGCAATTGTCAAGTATGATGAAATTAGGACTAGGAGGGAATAGGCTATCAGGTCGCATCCCAACAGCACTTTTCAATCATTCTTCTCTTCAAATTCTGGACGTGAACACAAATCTTCTACGTATGGCATTACCTGCTACGATTGGTGATACCCTTCCTAGCCTCTTTGCAATTGGCTTGCACAATAACATGTTTCAAGGTCAAATCCCAGCCTCCCTAGGCAATGCTTCGTTCCTCACAATAATAGATTTCACAAATAACAGTTAAAGTGGTTATGTTCCTAGTTCATTAGGAAAGCTTTCATTCTTGGATTATCTAAAACTAGAACAAAACAAGCTTCAAGCAAATGACAGTAAGGGCTGGGAATTCTTAGATGCATTGGGAAATTGTACTGGTCTGCAATTGCTCTCATTATATGACAATAAGCTACAAGGAGCCATACCAGATTCAATTGGAAAGTTGTCCAAGGGTCTTCAATACCTAGGATTAGACAAAAATAACTTGTCAGGGAACATCCCGGAGAGCATTGGGAACCTTACTGGCTTAATCGCCTTGTCACTAGACCAAAACAACCTGGGAGGTTCAATTGGAGCATGGATAGGAAAGTTGAAAAACCTTGGAGGTTTAAGTCTTTCAGAGAACTACTTCAGTGGGCCGATTCCATCTTCCATTGGCAACCTTACTCAGTTAATAAAGCTCTACCTGCAGAGCAACAAATTTGAAGGTCTCATACCTCCCAGTTTTGGAAACCTAAGACTCTTGGTTTTGAACCTTAGTTACAACAATCTTCAAGGTAACTTACCTAAGGAGGTCTTCTGTGCTATGTCCCCAATGACCAAATGTGTATTGTCCAACAACAATTTAGAAGGTCCGATACCTTCAGAGGTTGGTAACCTTAGACAACTTATAGAGATACATCTTTCATCAAACAGGTTAACTGGGGAAATTCCTGAGGGTTTGGGCCAATGTCAAGAGCTACAAGAAATAAAGATCGACCAGAACCTTCTCGTAGGAAATATTCCAATGTCATTGGGCAATACGAAGAGTTTAAGCATGCTCAATCTTTCCCATAATAACTTATCGGGTGCCATACCTAAACCTCTAGTCGATCTCCAATTCCTCACTCAGGTAGACTTATCGTACAATGATCTCAAAGGAGAAATACCAATCAATGGAGTATTTGCAAATGCAACAGCTGTTTCACTCAAATGCAATTGGGGGCTTTGTGGAGGAGTGAAGGATCTCCATATGCCTGCATGCACTACAGTTTCTCAGAGAATAGAATGGAAACAGTGTTTGACCATCTTACTGATTGCAATATTTGGATTCATGTCTCTCTTAATGACAATTTACGTTATATTCCTTGCGAAGAAGATAACACGAAGACCATACTTGTTGCTTTCTTTTGGTAAGAAATTTCCTAGAGTTTCTTACAAGGATCTAGCTCAAGCAACAGGGAACTTCTCAGAGTCCAACCTAATTGGGAGAGGAACCTATGGTTCAGTATACAGAGGGAAATTAACTCAAGCTAAAATGCAAGTGGCTATTAAGGTTTTTGACCTGGGCATGAGATTTGGAGACTCAAGTTTTGTATCAGAATGTGAGGCTTTGAGAACCATTCGGCATTGAGAAAACACATTTCCCTAAATTTTGCGAGAGGGGATTGAGAAAACAGCTTTTGGTTGTACTGGGGAGAGGTGTTCCAGCAGATTTTCTTTTCTCATTCCCTTTTAATCTTCTCTGACATGTGGGCCCCATTTGTAAGTGACTCAATTTATTTTTTTCTGAATCTATTTCCTCTCTGCCAGTCATTCTTCTCACCGGCCGGCGTGCGCACGGCAGTGCGGCAGAGGCCATGGCGGCGTGCCCTGCTTGGCGTGAAAGAGGCGGCGATGCTCGGCGCCGGCCGGCCAGGCCCCAGCTCGGCTCCGCTCAGCCAGGGGCGGCGGCTCTCGCGCGTCCGGCCGCGCCTAGGCTCTACGCGGCGGCGCTCGACGGCGGCCAGTCGCGTCCAGCTTGGGGCGGCGGCTCTCGATGGCCGACCGTGCCCAGCTCGGGGGGCCGGCGCTTGACGCCGGCCGGCTGTGGCCTGGCTTGGGGCGGCGGCGGCGCTCGACGCGAGGAGACGAGCGGCACGCCGGCGAGGCTGGGCGGGGCGACGCAGGGAGGCGAGCGGCGCGCCGGCGAGCTGGGCGGGGCGTCGCGTTGGCGGGATGGGCTGGGCGGGGCGCACGGCAGAGGCGCGTGGCGGGGGCGGGCACAACGGGCCTGCAATCGGTCAGGCGGCGGCGCGCGGGTAGGTGACGGCCGGCGGCGGCACTTGGCGCGGGCGGCGGCGTACAGGATGCGGCCGCGCGGGCCGGCGGCGGTGCTTGGCGCGGCCGGGCGGCTTCCTGCGGCGGCGGCCGAGCGGCTTCCTACGGTGGCGGCCGGGCGGGCGAGCAGTGGCCCGTGGCGAGGAGCGGCCGCGGCGCGGGAGGCACACGCACAGCTCGCCGGCGCCGCGCGAGAAGAAGACCGTGGGGAGAGACAGAGAGGAGCAGATGAGGGAAAGGGGACGGAGAAAAAAGTTGAGATGAAAGGGGAGAGATGTGAAGGTAAGGGGGATTGAGAAAAAAGAAAATGGATTATAAAAGGGAATCTGGAGCTGAAATTTTACCCCTCATTTCCCTTTAATCAAAAATATAGGGAAAGTGGTAGGTTTTCTGAATCTGTTAAGAGTTGCTCTTAGATATTATTGATACTCATCTCCAGGACGAATGCAAGGAATTTATTAATTCAACAGCAGCAACAGAAAATGAAGTCTATCAGTGTGTTCTGTCTCTCGTGCAAGTTGCTCTTGCTTGCACGCTTCCATTCCCAAGAGAAAGAATGAGCATGAGAGAAGCAGCCAATAACTTGCATGCAATCAGAAAATCATATGTTGCAGCGATCAAATGAAAGCAAACCAAGCCACATATCGCTGGATATTGTGTGATTGGCTTAGGTTATCTTTGAATGCAATTGGCATAAAGATGGCAATTGGGCATGAGTAGCATGCTGAAATTCATGAACTACCCCACTAGAAACATATATGTGGCGAAAAACCCTTTTTGTGTACTATCAGCTCATACTAAGATTTGGTTTTTGGAAAATGAATTTGGTAAAGCATCAACGATTTTGGTAAGTGTGTCTCGTCTTGATGCCTTGATGGGTAGTGTACTAGTGTCTTGTGTGAATGTTATACCGGTTGATTTATTTGAGACACCTCGTTACAGAGATTAACACACGTGATCTGCATCTGCATATCAGCATACTAGAACAAAAGGAACGGCACGGCTAATATAACTGCAAATCTGCAACCTGACTAAAATCGGTTCAGATCCCTCATCGAAATCGCAGACTTCAGTTACCCATCAACCAATCACCTCAAAGAGTAAAGGCTGATGAGAATATAAGATCGTTTCATACCGCTTACCGCTACTGCGGCTGCAAGTCGGCCACGTGCTGGGCCATGCGCCGCCACGCTCCGCCGCAGATGAACCCTCGCGGCCTCGCCGCTGGCCGCCAGCCGCGCCTCGGCGCGTCGAGGTGTGTTCGTGTTTACCCGCAGACCGTAGTAGTCCCCGAACGGGCCGCGTGATATTTCGTTTCGCCCATGATACTCTGACTGGGCCTTCTGCTAGTGAGCGTTGTGCGTTCTGGCATGAGAACAGGCTACCCTGAATGATTTTGCTGTCGAATTATTCAAGTGAGCTGACAGATGACATGCAACGAGTTTGTTCATATCTGCATAAGCATGTTTTTTTTAATCGATCTGCATAAGCATGTAGTTGTGCGCATTGACATCAGTATCCTTATAGATGTCCGTTGGTCCTTCAGTGCCGATCGAATGTCAGAGACAAAGATCGTCGGTCAAAAGAAAGGCATTGGCGTCTTTCAGTGGGTGTGCTAATGAAAAACTTGTTGAAGGTGCTTTCAATTCTCTAGTTTGCCATAGACGTATCCGGCCACAGAGTTAAGTGCCTTTCCACATTTAAGCGAATTGACGGTTTCTGTCCCTAGTTATTTTCGCTAAATCACACAAAACCGTGAGAAGCACGGCATCCGTGGTGTTCTTATCCAGATCGAATACCTACAAGTTTACTTGACCTGTTGTCTTGTGAAGTAAACATCCATGAACAGCTCACGTCCGCACAAATACATTATGGAACATTGGAAGCGTGACGACTAACAAACGAATGGAATTTTGTAACGAGATTGTACCAGTACACCATCCCACTAGTTGAATTTCATCAGCATCGTAGGTGCGGAGGCAAGAACTTCAAACATCAGCGCAGAAATTTTGCAGGATAGAACAAGTAGTAGACCTATGGGATTCGGGGCTGACATGCCTCAACAATCTCGTCACAAAGGAAAAAAAACGGATTTGGAAACGGGGAAGTCGTGGGGAGACAAGTCAGACATAAGCTGAGTTCCATTCCGGGGCTCTGGGCTTCGGCTGCACGCTGCAGGCACAGAGCTGTGGGATTGAAGGCAAGGTTGGGCATTGCAAAACAACCAGCTCAACAGTGACGGCAGCGGCGTGACAGTGTGAGGGAGATGGGAGCCATGGAGGTTGAAAAGCGGCAGTAGCTGGTGAGTTTGAAGGACTCGAGGTCTTGGATACTAACTACAGTGTACAGCAGTAAGCTATGCCAATAAAAATGTGTGGTGTAAAACCAAGTGTATCTAATCCCCTAGATCCTCAGCCAGCTGACATACAAGTATCCACACAAGAGTTTTGCTTTGATGGCCCCTTGTATAAAAACTGAACGAATCTTAAAACAATGAGGTAATAAATCATTTTAGGTTTGGGTCTCTTATGGGCCCGGCCCTATCCATGCCCAGACCGAGCCCTGTTCATGTCCATGAGAGAGACGGAGGGTGTCCTCGTTCACGAGATTGAAGATCCGTTTCACTCGGTGGTTCGGTGCTCGCCGATCCGTTTCTCTTGGTCCTCGTTCGAATGGTGCGCCAACTCATTGCATAGCGAGATTGAAGGAGCTCCATGGCAGCAGCGCATCGACACGCATTTCTATCCTTATCCATCCTCTCCGTTCCATTCTGCACTGGCGCAAGCCCCGTCCTGCGACTTAATCGGCAGGTTGAGTTGATTGATTTAGAGTGTGCAAAGAAGATAAACTAGGGGAAAGATGAAGCAGATAAGATAAATATGTTCTCTGATTGCAGCGTTTTATGTCAAACTGATATGGATGGGGTTCTCAAGATGTGACTCTGTTTTTTCTGGGAGCCATCTTCTTTGTTCAAATGATTTACATTTGTATGTTTGCTAGAACAGAATAGTTCCATTAAATGTGCCTACAGTTTCAGAAATTAGATATGCCAAAATGCAGGACTAGATACCAGGTTGGTCAGATAGGATATCCAGGGCATTTCTCAACGAGAGATACTGCCCTGCAACATGCAAACTGATGTGGTGTGTGTAGAAATAGGCTAACTTTTCTTTGCTCAAAATCTGATTCGAGGGAATATTCTGCTGTGCGTGCGTGAGCGCACAGGCAACAGGCAGGAGGAAGAAAACAAGGAGAGAGAGAGAGGTGGAATTGGGCCGGGCCAAACAAGGAGAAGTGGCCCAGAGGAAAAAATGTTTGGAGTTCAAAATATTTTCAGAATTAGATTTTGAAATTAGTTTTTGAATTCGCTTGATTTAAAGATTTAAATTTTCGGGATGTTACACCATTCCACCAAATAAAGCGTAATACAAATATCACAGTACGTTCCTGTTTGTAAGACTGCATAATCCTGGGATGAATTGGACTTTATTAAGACAGTTGGTAATTAAAGAACGCACTATGCATTCAAGTGACAGCTCTCAAAAGAGTAGTACTAGAATTCTAACATGTGTTCATCCTTCGTTCAAGATATCAATCTGCATGATCTAATGCCTATACATTCAGAAGTCCAATTCTAACTTGGGAGTTTCAAAAGCACCCTATAGGTACAATACAACCAGGGAGTCGCAGTCTTGTCGCAGAAAAACTATTCTGCACAATATATTCTGGAAGCACGATCACCACAAAGAATCAAAGATTATTTGGAAATGATAAGTTTCAGCAAGTAAACCGTTAGTCAATTACACGTGGTGAATTTTATCAGCATCGAAGGTGGACAAGAAAAGTCAGACGAAAGTGTCCCATTCCCGGCGGCAAGCTGGACGACGAGCAATAGAGCTGTGGGATTCGAGGCTGGACATGCCGCAACAACCCTGTCCAGCTCAAACAGCAAGAATACCTGTGGATGAGTGGGATGGAAGTTGAAAAATCTGCAGTAACTGACGAGTTTCACAGACCCAGGGTCTTCGTCGCCAGTCGCCACAGCGATCAAGCTAGTATCCATTAAGGAACAATGCCAGACCCAAAAGCTGTATGTGGATGTAACTGTACTGTGGAAGTGTTTTAAACCAGCCTGATGCGCCTGAGTGTGCAAACAACAACTCACTTGGCATTGTTACTCATAGACACATTATTCATCCAGGAAAAGGACCATATTCCTCTGAGGCCCCGTTTGAATCTCTAGAATTGAAACAAATTCTAGATATTAGATGCTAGATATTAAATTCAGCAAGAAATGATTTACCCAGAATCTGATTCAATTCAATTTTCCTGTTTGGGGTATATGGAATCATTTTCCAAGAAACAAATTCGGACTGTTGTTTGGATGATTGAAAATACGAAATCTTCATAGGCAGTTGTACCTTCATCTTGGACTCTACGGGTAGCTCTCTCTCTCTATAGAAAACTTAACCTCTCTCTAGAAAACTTAATCTGTCTCTACAGACGCACATCAAGTCATACAAGATACCCGAATATATAATGCTTGCTGGTGGATGAAGCAAGACACAGATGCTGAACATGCACACGAATAACACTGCAGGCTGCCAGGCTGCTGAACAAGCATAGCCACCATGAAAACTTCAGCATTAATAAACGATGAAGGTACAATGCCTCAGGAGATTAGCAACCTTAACCAGCTTGTGGAGATACATCTCTCCTCAAACAAGCTTACAGGGGAGATTCCAAATACTTTAATTTTCCAAACTTATTGACCATCCAGATGGACAGAAACCTACTTATAGGAACCATTCCAGCTTCTCTTGGGAACATTATGGGCTTAAGCATCCTAAATCTGTCTCATAACAACTTGAAGGGAGCAATCACGACAGCTCTAAGCAGCATACAGCTAAGTGAGCTTGATCTTTCATACAATGATCTCCAAGGAGATCCCGAGAAACGGAGTATTCAACAATGCCACAGCAATTTCACTTGATGGTAATTTGGGACTTTGTTGGGGAGCTGCGGATCTCTATATGCCATCATGCACACCTGTTTCTCATAAAGCAGCAAGTCAGTACTATATGATTAGAGTACTGATTACAACAGAGGCTATGGCTGTCAGTTTACATAAACAATCAATTTGCATATAATTGCTACCTTCAAAGAGTGATAAACTGATATGTAAGGTTATTCAACTTTTCATCTGAAGTGTACGTCGTTAGCATTCCAGGTCTTATAGCTCAATTATATCAAATATATTCAAAATACATTCCATGCTATAATTTTAGTTGGTGGACGTGTAATCGTCAGATGAAGTCAACTATGAATAAGATCCAGAAAAGTGCTACACATGCTATAAGAAATGTGATGCTATTCCATTTTACTTCATGCTAATTGTCTTCAATAAACAGATTTAGCCTAGAAGCAACATGTTAGTATATAGAATTACCATGACTTTGGAAAATCAAATTATATTTTCACCATAAGCTTGATGTATGGTAGAAAAGATAATTAACGAATTCAAGATTTTTATGATGTCAGAGACGAAGGTATCTACAGATCCTTTGTTCATTGCTCCTTGAACCTTAATCGAGAGAAGCAATTAGTGTATCAGATGTATGTCATAGTGCATTAAGTTTTGTCAGAAACTATTCAAATTCCAACCTTATTCCCTATACTAGGTAAATGCCCGTGCGTTGCTACGGGCAATTGAAAAAATTGTAGAGAAGTTTTTAAACAAGTATACACATCTATTGAAAATAGTATGTTTTTTTAACAGAAACAAGCTCCATGCAAACAACGTATATTTTCAATGTACCTCATTCATGTGAGTCATTAGTGTTCAAACCAGATAACAAAATACAGTGTCTTTCAATTAATAATTGTGCATTGAAAATAAATTAGAAGTATCAATATATTTCAGCATGATTTCAACTATTTAAAAAATACAGGTGCCAATAATTCTTTAATATAATACAATCAAAATGTCGGTTCTTGATCATAAAACACCTTTACAATTTACACCATCTTTCAGTTAGTGTTTGCACATCAATTGTCTCCTGATCAGTGGAATAGCCACCTGGTATTTACATGTAAGAATTACACTGAACATTTCTTTTCTAGGAGATTAAATAAAACTAATAGGAAACTCAAAAATGAAGACACCCACAACAAAATATTGGCTTAGCTGAGTCTACCTTTTAATTGTTCACTAAAATTTGTGCTGGCATCATATAGCTAGAGCAATATAACGGGCACAAGTTTCTGGAGTCATGTAATTTTGGTGCAGCAAAAATCAAATGTCATTGCAGTAAGAGAGGCAAGTAACATACCAACTGAGTGGTACTTGCCAGAACACCATGCTGTCTTTTGGAAACTGTGATATCATTCCAAGAATGTCAGTAGCAATAGTTAAGATTGTGTGCTCTCAATTCTACTGATGAAACTGTTAGCACCAGTTCAATCATTCGTGATAGGCGACGGTAACAATGCACCTGATATTGAAACTCTGGATAGAACAGCATAACAGTACTTGTTTAGAAGGCTTTCAAATGATAGGTACACTGCAAATTATTCAGTACTCACCAGCACGTGCTCAACTCAGGGCTCTGCAAAGGATCTCAATGTCCTGCAGCTTCAAGAAGTAGAAATCTCTCTCCTTCTCCAGGTTATCAACCAAGAGCTTCAGCTCAGTGATCTGCAAACCATGGCATTTTGCATAAGTCTTCATAATGTTGCTTATGGAGAACAAATTTGGAGAAACATTCACAGACTGATTACTCAGGATCACCTGTTTATCATAAGCTGGTCCACCGGAGCTGGCAGGTGATGGCTTAGCACTGCATTGCGGCGCATTCGCTGCTTGTCCACTTGCCCGCTTAGCACCATGTGATGAAGCTTGGGACTTGTGTCCGGTGGATGCAGACCTGGCCAGCGTGTGAGAAGGCACTGATGTTCTTTTGTTGGTTTCTTTTCCAGCATTGCTGCTTTCCCTTCTCTCAGAAGCATTGTAGCTGTGTGTGTCATGCAGAGCAGCAGAATAATATGTAAGAATCCAGACAAATTCTTAAAGTACAACTCAACTACAATTGGTGGAAATAAGGAAACTAAATATTGAGAAACGTTCACACTTCAATTGGCCTACAGCTACAAATGTTTGTGACCACTGACCAGACCATTGATTACCTGCTCATCAACCAACCATTGACTGAATCGCAGTATCTTTTCATCCACTGCATGAACTCCAGATTGTCAAGAGGTCTCCCTTTGATGAGCTTATTCACCTATATATGCTGCAATGATTCACAAAGGAAAAACAAAGAGTAATTATTCAAAAAAAACAACAACAGAGTAAGATACCAGTTGAACCAAAATTCTGTCTAGAGCAGCTATTAGCAACCTTAACAAGAAAATGTACTTTGTGAAATATAACAGCCTAGCACATGATTCAAAAATTTCCAGCGATACCGAAAAAAAAGAAAAACAAGCCAGGACGCACCTTGGTAATCTTCAGCTTGTTGAACACGTCCTGCAGGACCTTGTAGTTCTGGATCATATCGTACTCCGTCTTGGCGTCGAAGTTGACCTTGTGCATCGGCACCGCACCAATAACCCTGGTACTTTTAAAAGGAGTGATCAATCTAGCTCCAAAATCCCACCAAACCAGCTGACGAGGTATCTTGACATGGAAACATGACAGATTATTGCAAATAAATTCTAACATGTCATCTGACTTGCACATAGAGACGTGGTGGTACTTAGTCTTGTTGCTTTATAGTAGGATGCAACACAAGTATATAAAGAAAGAAGAAGGGCCCAGTCGGAGGGCTGCTTACTGCCTCGCGCGGCAAGCAGGCGCAGCACGACGACGAAGAAGGGCCCGGTCCCGGCCACCATGGCCGACACCAGGGACGCCCACTCCCAGATCTCCTTCCCCAAGGGGAGGCCAAGGCCGCCGCCTCGGAGCCCCCATCGTCGGCCTTCGACGCGGCGAGGGAGCGCGCGGGGAGGAGGGGAGCGGCGTCCTCGGTGCCGGCGTCGACGAAGCACTCGACGTCGGAGCCGCTGCCGACGCAGTCGAACGAGTCAGCGGGGCCCGGTGGGGAAGACGGAGAGGGCTCGCCGCGTGCCCGCACGGCCGCGAGGTGGAGCGAGCGGCTGGGGCGGGCGGGTTGACGGGGGCGGGCGAGGCGGAGGCCGCGGGGGCTCCAGGCGGCGCGGGTGCGGGGGCGCCCGGCGGCTGCTCCGGCGGAGGGCTCCGGCGTGCGGGGGTCGCGGCGCCGCGGGAGGTGAGCGGGGAGGGCGGCGGGAGGTGAGCCGGGGGCGCGGGAGACGGAGCCGGAGAGAGGGGGAGCCGGAGATGTAGTGGGGTGGAGGGACGGTTGCGGCTCGTCGTGGAGAACTTGGGCGGGGAGGGAAGGCGAGGCCGCGGAGCTCGCGAGGACATCGTAAACGGACGACGTTTTTTCTTTCTCCTCTTTTGGTTTTGCTACGGGCTAAAAGATAACCAGCCGAGCGCGCGCGTATTAAAAAATATATTGGACAAGAATTTTATCTTTTTAAAATAAAGTATCTAAATTTAAATGAGTTAAATTATATATAATTTATTATAATTCTAACAAAAGATGACAGTAATTTAATGGATGAACAGTACGAAACAAAACAAGAAATACCAAGAAATATAGACGGAGGTGTTCGAGGTGGGGTTGAGGCTGATGGAGAAGTTCAGGTACTCAACGCGGTACACCAGGTGCAAGCTCCGCTCACATTTGCCACGTTGAATCTTCTCACACACATATGCATCAACATTTGGCATGTTGTAATGAAGAAGTAGAGCACGTTGTTTAATTTAGTAGTAGTGCCTAAGATCAGCCCCTACAATCATGCATGATGTGTGAAAGAGCTTGTAGCCTAGTGGTTACAATGTTTTAGTAGCACCTAAGATCGTGGGTTTGCCGGGGTTCGGGGGGTTTTTCTAGACTGGAGAAGGTTCCTTCTTCTTAATAAAAGACAGTGGGGCGGTCTAACCCCACCGGTCTATTTTTTTTTTACAATCATGCATGATGTTAGCATCATGTATTATGTCTTCTATTCAACTTGATGAACAACAATATGAGTAATATGTTTGTTACTTATATCGATTTTGATTATTCTTACCCGATTGTGATGGTCGTACTTTTGTTTTAACCCTAATAACAATCAGTACATGCAAACTAACTTGATATATATTTAATGGTTGGATAATATAAAAATACATACATACATATAGGATACGAAATTACTAAATATATTCACATACTTATACATCAACTCTTAAAACATGAACTGAAACGGGCTAAAAGGAGCCATGCGTGAACAAAGAAGTCATACCGCATGGCTGGTGATTTGCTCCTATATGATGGCAGCGAGCAGCAGCGGCGCATACGTTCACACCCGATCTTTATCTACAGATAACGGAAAACCTTATACATCGGACCACGACACTGATCGAGATACATGAGAAGTATGTGTGAGCGGTTAAACGGAGCAGCAAGGACAAGGCGGGGAACATGATAGGGTGCTCACCCGTGATGAACGATGACAAAAACGGTGACCAGCGAAGACCGGACTTGACGAAGACGGGTACATGATCTTTGTGATGGCGTAGCTCCGGCGGTAGATCAACGATGATGTACAGCAGACGGGCTTCCTCGAGCCGTGAAAGCTAGGGCACGATTAATTTGAGGCAGGGGAGAAGTAGGCCAGATCAACAGCGTGTTCTTGATTACAAGGCAGCCGCATTTCGACGGTGTCCAACCAGGGCGGCGGCCGGACGTCATCATCTCTGGATGTGCCCTAGGAAGTAGACCGGGCAGCGGCGACGACGCGGTTGATCACCAATCAGCTACAGTTTGACAGTGTAGAACAAGGCAGCGGCCGCGCGACCTCTTCTTCGTCTTGGGTAGAAAGACATCAGTGAGCACGGTCTTAGACCGCAATGACACCTTGAGAATCTCCAAACACTGCAGCCAAAAATAACACACGTTAGGTTCATAAATAAAATCAATCAATAATCAAGTAAATTAAGCTAGCATGCACGAGGAACGTCGGTCTACCTCTTTGCGGCCGATGGTGACGGTCCTCTCCTCGAGCGCGTCGAGGTCCTTGACTCCGAGCCTGCCGAACACCGCCACCGTGGACACGTTGGACGCCGGCATGACGGTGAGGTCGTCCATGACGGTGTAGCTCGCCACGCCCCGGACAAACCCTCGGCTCCCCTGGGGACCCCAGCGTGTAGCAGGCGTGGCAGCGGTACAGTGACGGCGGCAGGGGCGAGGCCTAAGCTAGGTCAGGTGTGACTTGCTGCCCTTGCTGGAATTAGATGGAGAGGACGGGCACGCCGGCGGCGTCGAGCCAGGACGTCGTGGCCTGGTTGGTCTCGAGCTGCTCCAAGGGAGTAGATTGAGATTGGTCTGGACGGCAATTTGATACATCGATCGATCGGTTTTTTATTTCTTCGTCGATAATCCTTGGCACGACAGCAACCTTTTAGGCCACCGAGAGCCCTGGTACCGGCTTACGTCTCTGGCCCGGTCTCCTCATCGTAAACAAAATATTGGTGTGTGGACGTCTTATATCAAGTCTGAGACTTTCACGGGAGTTTTATCTGACGTTTCCATGAATAAAACACACGGGAGTATCCTTTGCAGGAACGGGCCCAAAAATAAGTCTCCACATGCATCACGTGTCTTCTAGCTAGGCTACATGCATGAAGATGGGTAAAGGGCACGGTGCACCAGATCAACTCGGAGTCGTCAATGTTTGATCGGAGTTGGACTCACACGCGCGTGGTTTGCCCATATTATATATGTTGTGTGCAGTTTGGAAAGGTTATATTATTTTAGATTATTTAATTGACGGGTATGCGGGGTGGGTAAAGAAATTCTATGATGAGAAAAGTAATGCCTAAAATGGCAAAAACTCTCTAGAAACATCGTTTTGTGAAAACTTTCCACGTCGTTTCCACCGTTGGACCTGACACATGGGTCCTCCGTGAGGGGTGGGTAGGATTTTTTTGGGTGAGAAGTGTTTTCAATTCTACTGGATCCTTATAGTATAGACATAGTATAGATTATAGTGTAAAAATAAAAAGCACACCAAGATATTAATAATAGTTTCATGTGCTAATACACTGACGACGAAATGGCCACAAGGAACTGTTTACCCCTTTCACCCCTACAGCCCTACCTTCATGGTGCCTGTCTGCTCTTATCCACCCTTAATATTGCAGTCAAATTCAAAATCTATTATCATTCTTACAATCATCAAAGTTACAATCATTTCCTAGATTATAAAGCTACCCCCTAAGAAGGGGGAAAAGGTAGCACATGCTATGGAGTCTGTCATCATAATTGTCAGTATAATATGAATAAATATAAAGAATACAAGCTTCCTTTTGTTGAAACTGGAAGATGGCATTGATGGAACAATTCCTCACACCACAAAAAGTTCTAAAAAACAGGTGAAAAGTAAACATTAGGAAAATGCATATATACATTCTGAGAAGTAAAAGCAACTTTCGCGAATATTCAGATAGTGCCAATCTATTGTCTCGGGCTCCCAGCAAATAGTAGAAATTATCCAGCTGACACTCCATTAAATTTGAGAAAGTTACCTTTCTACTGGTAAGTGATGTGACATCGTATTTTCCTTCCAAAATCCAAATAGTTCAAAACCTTAAACCCAAAATCTATACCGAGAGGGGTCTCTGCTTAGCCTTATCGCGAGACCCCCACTCATCACCGTTCATTTTAGATCGAACATATGGGTCCTGGCGGCGGAAACGAGCGGACGCACACGCTGCCCTCCACCTTTTCCTGTGGGCGAGAAAAATCAACTCCTCCTTTTCCCTTCTCCACTCGTCTTATCTGAGAGAGTTCAGGCGAGGGAAGCGACGGGCAGCAAGCCATGGGGGAGCAGCGCGCGACCGGAGGGAGGCCGCACGCCGCGTGCGGCAACTAGAGGGACGCCACACGACGTGGCTCTCCGACGCGCACGGCAACTGGAGGGAGGCCATGCGCGGCAAGCGAAGTGGGAGGCGACATGACCGGCTCCGAGAAGGTGAGCGCGACGAACGGTGGGACGTGTTGTGATCGGCTCCTGGAGAGAAGGTGATGCGTGGCGAACGGAGGGAGACGATGTGCAGTGCTATGAAGAAGCAGAGGGCACTCCCAGATCTGTTACCCACGGTCAGAATCTCGTCTCCAGCCCTCATCGCGAAACGAATTGCGGCGGCACCTTTAATTACCAGATGTAGTAGGGACGCCCTTAGTATCGGTGATTCAGACTTGGGATGACGCGAGATCACCAATCAATCTAGGTCTGGATTTCATTACTCCAACTAAAATCATGTGATGTTTTTTATACTCAATTTTTGTACCCGTTATTACATCCTATTTTATCATGTTCATTAGGATTCTACCAGATGATGAATCATGTTTTTTATGGGTTGTTGTCTACTAGTAATTAAAGGGTTTGCCTATTACTGCAGAGGCAAGTGTGTTGCTAGTGCATTAAGACAACTAGACACGCTAGATTTTATTAGGTCTGCTGGTTGTGGATGTGCTGATCTGAGTATTTTATATGACCCTACTAGTATGCTAGTTGATAACCTATTTTGCTATGTGATTTTAATGGTACAAACCGACGCTATCATGATTTGAAGTCACAATTCGTAACTGCCATTGCACTATTCTTCTAGTATTGTACATTTCTTTTCTGTGAATGGTTTACTAACATTAAACTAAGATTAGAAGTTACTAACAATTTAAGCCATGCAATAGAAAGTAACCAGAGCTTGATTTCAAACACATATGAACTAATTGAACCTTGATTGACATTATATCGGAATCAATTAGTTTCTCATTTCAAACATTCAGTTAGTAGCCAGCCATATATTCACACTACATAGAAAGTAACTAGCCCATACTATGAGATAGGAAGTAATTCTAGTATCCTCAACTTTTTATGGTATTTTGTAGTTGCATAAGTCAGGACCACAACATATTTTTGGGGGCGGTGGCTATGTGTCCTTGACACCCACTGATTACCACATATTCAATAGGTATGTCACAATCAGTTACCTCCCCAATTATGATCTATGCGATTATTCTATATTGATACTTTTGGCTTTTTGAATGTTAGCTGAAATAGAATTGCCAGGTTATGATTCTCGCGGAACATTGTGCATGATGTTTTATCAAGCTTATTTTTATTTGATGTTTCTAATTTATCATGCTTTAAAGTTACAAGACTTAAATGAGTAGTGCAAGAAGTAGCTCTAGTGTTTTTAGTGGGTGCTTAGTTGCATAATTAGGGCCATAAAAATCCAACGGTGCTGACATCAGGTATGTTGTGTGGACTGAGATGTTTACTCAATTTTTCATACCTTGTGATTCAGAGTTTAGTGCCCTCCTCAATGCATGCAAGTCTTAGCACCTATCTTTTCTTATCTCACTTTTTATAATTTTTTATTTTCCAAGAACTTCGTCTGATAACATTACCCCTACATTTTCACTTTTTAAAGTGCATCTAAGTTAGTGACAGCTCATATTAGGGTGGGTGGTGGTCTCTACATTGTAATCGAGTGACATTGAATGTTCGCAGGTGCCACAACCATGCACTTTTTTTTATCATTTCTATAATAATATAGATAACATGACACTAATTTGAAACACACAGAAAACGTTTAGCTAGAGTAGAGTCGTATATGAATTAAACACATATGAAGTAACTAGTTTTCTAAATCACATGATACATAAGCTAAACTGCCCTGAATTTTGAACATCTAGTAAGTAACTAATTATGTATTTATATTACATAGGAAGTAACTTGCTCTATCTCCAGTCAGATTAGAAGTAATTAGTTATCTATTTTAGATGAGACGGGCCTAACCTGTTATTTTGCCAGCATATTCAATGGATAATTATCCTATTTAGTAAATTTCCTTGAGTAACATTATCTCTACTTGAAAAAAAATAATTTACCCTATAATAGTGTTGTGTTGGTGACAGCTGCTTATAGCACAGCATAGTTCGTATGTTTTCATAGTGTATACATGGTATTAGTAGACACATATAAATTCTCGTCGGTAGCTTTATTGTTATCTGGCTCTGTATATTTAACTACATAGAAGCATGTAGCTCAATCTTTTATATTTAGCATATGTCTGCACAATATCAAAGCAACTTGTAGTTTATTTTTCTCTTCTGCTAAAACTTCATTATTTCAGATAATGTTTCATCAATTTAAAATTATTGTTTGTCTATCTACAATTTACTTTTGATGCCTTGCCCAATATTTTCTATCTACAATCTAAATTATAGTTGTACATCACGAACATCATGCTACCATAAATACCAGCATTAGAAAGTAATTTATCATATTTCTAGCTGAACACTAAGTAACTTTTCTATGTTTTTAGTTTTGGAGTAAGAAACTTTTTGGATCTACATACTACAAAAAGATAATGGGAATCAGTTTTTATTGGTCTTAGGAAGTAACTTATCATATTTTTAGTTGAACAGTAAGTAACGGAAATCAGTTTTAGTTTAAAAGTAACTTTTTTAGATATATACATTGATAAAATAATTGAATTAACTATTATAAGTAACTATAAAGAGGGTATGCTATATGCTCTTGCAGGTCCTGACAAACAGGAAATGTAGATAAAAGATTGGTTGATGAAATAACACCAAATGCTAAAGCCACCTCACAATGATCATTTGATAGCTTCATTAACCTTTGGTGCACCTACCTAAACTCAGCATGCATCATATCCTCAAGTTGACATTGATAAAGGTATTTTTCTATGTGCAACAACCACATAATTGCTTTTTATTTTTCCTGTAGTGAATATTCCATATAGCTTGTATGCCTTGAATTAGTTAGAGCATTAGGTTTTAGGCTTGCTTGGCTCAGCCCAAGCTACAGCTATGCAACACTATAATAGTAGAAAACCATAGGTCATGCTTGTAATTTTTGTCACATTTTGAAGTTGTGATTTGACATTTTGTACCATAATGTTCTTTCTGACCAATGACAGTCCACACTGGCACAAATTTAAATCAAGATTTCTGGGAACTTGTTTAAGTGAAAGCAAACCTAACGGGATAATTTTGGATGTTTTCCAACTAGAGCTCATGTTTAGGAATGAAAGTGTGAAATAGAGTAGTAAATAACAGATTGGTTAATTGGACTATGTTATGAATGAGTGCTGAATATACATATCATACAGACAAGATTTGATATTTTTTTTGTTAACCTGATCATGCACTTGAGACACACACAAACACACACACATTGTGCATGACTTTCCTATTTTTAATAGTTATTGATAACATACAAACTTATAAATTATTTAAAAATATAGGAAGTAACTTAGGATTGTTTTACATCCTATAGGAAGTAACTTGCCCCTGATATGCATTTCGTAGCATGCAATTTTTTTCTAGCATAGTTTACAGGGTAAAACAAAGTAACTTGAACCTGATTTGCATAGCAAAGAAAATAACTTAGAAATATACATTTGATTTTAGAAAGTAACTTTAAAATAGTTTACATGTCAAAGAAAGTAACTTGCCCCTAATGTTCATAGAAAAAGAGGTAATTTCTCTCTACATACTGAAAGTGAATGTTAAACATGGTTAAAATATGTTCTGATGTTTATATTTTTGAAATTTAACAGAGCTTACCCTAAGTGAAGAACTTGATATGAAAAGTTATTTGAGCTTCTCCAAGCACTTTGATTACTTGTGAGTACATACCTGTGTATATCTTTTAAGAGTTTTATTCTTATTTGTCATTTTTTACTTTTTCCTTTATGTGTCTAAGCTTTATTTTGTTCTGATCCATTTTCCCTTTATGTGTGTCATCCACATACAGGTCGTGTACCTTGTGCTTGAAAACATGGCATCTAAGGAAGATACCCACTGGTTCCTGTATGTTGGGTCTTAATACGAGGGCTCAACATTTTGAAGGTTTTGAATCAGTTAGGGGAGAAAATGACAAGGACCTATCAGAAATTTTTTATGTGTTTGGGGGTAAAACAAACACATATAAGTATGTTACAACTACAAGATGTCTCTAGGAAATTGTATATTCATCCTCTGGGTGAATACAGTAGATAACCCCCTTCGATCTTGTGCTAATTCTCGGTGAATACACCATGTGCTAATTCTTGGATCTCCATGTTGTTCTCCATTGTATTGGCTCTTGATTTGTACGGTTTCTATTTTGGTTCATGACTGAATGTTGGCACTGCAGTGGCAGCAATGAAGCGAATGACATGACTTCCGGTTCAGAGTTTTTTTTGCCTCTACCTTTTTATGTGGGCCATTTCCGAGTTGCTTTTGTATGTTGTGTTTCTTATTTAGTTGCTACTTCCTTTCCCGCGCTTTATTTTGTAGGCCGTCGGTAACGTGCTTCGCTGGCTTGCTCTGCGCACGTACTTACGTGATTTGTGCGGCCACGTTCCCACCCAGCCAGGGGTCCTCTTTTTGGATACGGACAAAACACCGATGGCCATATATGGGGGCTCTCCCGTTAGTACTAAATGGAGAGGGCTCTCCATGTAGCCACCTCCAACCTTAAAATCTGCAAGATGATACAATAAGGCATTAGCAGCATGTAGTTTCAAAGCCCATAATTTTTCTCTACATGATAGACCATAAATTTTCTCTACATGATAGTAGATCACAAACTGAAATGGCATGGCTCCAATACTACTAACAACAAAGAATTGGTTTGTCAACAGGGGCATCAAAGACCTATTTAGTCATAAGCTATGATCATTCCAATAGAAACGTCAATTGCAAAATGTGCAAAACAAATCTTAGATGCAAACATCATTTCTCTAAGCGTTATTCTGTTTTCTAATCACCTTTATGAATTATGTCACTGGGATTTCTAAGTGTTATTCTGTTTTCTCTCCAATCAAGATGATTGATTGCCATTCCTATGTAACTCGAAATTATCAGTTAATGGTAGGATAGGATAACAATGTTTAGCCAAGTCATAGTGCTATTACATATTAGCAAGTCCAATGAGTATTCCTATAAAAATATTTGGTGCCTGTTCAACCCAGTTCAAAACTTCCAATTGATTTCACTTAACACCAGCCAACAATTTGCATTTTTCTAGACATGGATCATTTATACCATTCAAGAATGAAACATAGTAAAAATTCCAAAGTAGAAAATTCAAAAGTAGGAAAAGAATTTAGAAGTACATAAATGAAACCTGACCTGCTATAACAGACACGCCCCTTCTGTGTTGGTTTGATTCGCTGATAGAAACTGTTCCACTCCTCGACACCAAGAGATGAAAAGCCACGGTCCCCTCTATGGCCAGTGTGAAGATGGACCAATCAATTTTTTCTCCTCTTCATGTTTAATAGTACTCGAGAATACAATGGGATCTATAAAAATGTGAAGCTAGGAATTAATCAGAGCACATAGATATTTTAAACATGTCAAGTAGATATACATGCAGAATTACCATTGGGCCATAGAGCACATTGGAATGAATCATAATTGTTCACAGTGAGTCAGAGAACACAAACCTCGGCATGCCATGCTGGTGGGGTGCACTGATTAAACAAAGCATAGTGGCAGCATGTGCCATTGAAGAAGATTAACAAAAAAATTATAGTTTTTACATGAAAATAACTTCCAAACTCAATCAGGAACGTCTGAATCTTCACATGCACAGAAGATGCAGTGAAAAGGCATTTTGAAGCTTTGAACCTGAATTCTGCAGTTTTTACATGCCATTCGTCGCACGATCAAGCTTTCTGCAACACGAATTTATCGCACGATCAAGCTTTCTGCAACATGAAGCAAAATTACCGATTTAATGCTACAGTGTGAGAACAATGCATTGATGATATTACCCGAAGATCAACATTTCAATTGCTAGGCTTATCCATATTCTCAGGACCAACAAAAGGTCTGATAAGGCTAATTATTTAAAAAACTAACCACCAGATAGTGAATAACCCAGGGTATAATACTAAAATCAAGTAGCCTTTCTTGTCTTTGTTAAAAGGTACACAAAAACTAAACCACCAAATTATGATGGCTCTCTTGGAATTCATTCGCCTCGCCATCTACATGGACCAAAAACACATAGCAGAAAAGCCAAAAGTAATTAGGTAGTAATCATGACCGGTTTGATGATGAACACATAGTAGACCCTAATGATTTGTTGCGTCAGCTTACCACAAGGCCCAAAAGTATCTTAAATCTCAACAAGTAGTGAACAATATATACAAGCTTCTCTGAGACCTACAAATAGGAGGTACAATTTGAATTCAGTAATAAACATGACTTGTATTTCGGTAGTTCAGTTAATCTGTACTAATATGCTAGTAATACAACCACATTAATTCAGTAAATTAAGGCACACGAGCTATTCCATCAAATCTGTGGGCATCAACAGCAATTCAGTAATCAGTACATTATTGAGCCACCAAAGTCGATGACCCAAATTACTTTTTTAACTGCGGCCATGAACTACTGAATATAGTGAACAAGGCGGTGCCACACAGTGAGATTAGGTGGGGAATGAGCGCAATTTCTGGGAGAGAATGATGGGGGATGAGCGCAATTACCGTGGGTGATGACCGGATGAGGATCCTGCACGGCTGCACGCTCCCGCGGGACGTCGTGTGCTTGTGGATCTAGGAGCGTTGCCGCTCACTCAACGCGGGAGAAGCCGCCGTCGCCCGCCGCGGGAGTAGTGCTCCGCCGCTGCAGGAGTAACCTTCGGTTGCCGGGGCGCTCGCCCGCCGCACCGGTGGCCCACGCGCTTGCCGTCTGCGCCCGCCGCCCGGCCACGACAGTGGCCCGCGCGGTAGCCGTCCGCGCCGGTTGCAGGGGCACTCCCCGGCCACGCACGGCGAGAGGCACGGGAGGGAGGGGATCGGCGGCGCGGCGGTGGAGTCTGGGAGCAGGACGGTCGGGATCTGAGCTGCAGCATGTGCGGGGTAGCAGTGTAGCATGGAGAGGCGGAGCATGACTGCATGAGGGGCCGCGGCAGCTGGTGGATCCTCCTGGTGGGGGTGCGGGCGACGGAAGCGGCGGCTGCGGCGAACGACTCTGGACGTGGGTGCGGGGGTTCCGGCGTGCGACGGATCCTCCAGGCGCGGGTGCGGGGGCTCCCGTGGAGGACGTGGGCGGGAGGGAAGGCGACCACGGCCTCGGCGGAGCCACCGAGCTCGCGAGGCCATCGTTTTTACGACGACGTTTTTTCTCCCTTTAGTTTTACTAAGTTGTAGAGATAGAGTTGTAGAGACGTTGAGAATAGGTTGGTGCTTTGAAGATTTATCATGATCCTTTATACGGTTAAGCAACAAATTTAGATATTTTATGCATGGAAGGATACTATCAGTGCCAATTGCTGCTCTTGTCTACGCCGACAGCAATGCGCGGGGTACCATTTAATTAATATATTATTGATCCCCTTCTCTATGGACAATGCAAGGTTTTTATTAAGCGTAACTACCACCTCTGGTGTGAGTTTCCTTCTAGACCCTTCACCGTCTGATGACCCTTCACGCATGCGGTTTTCAGAACCCAGACACTAGAGTGAGACGAACGGCGATCAAGTTGCGGTAAGACTCTCCTCTCAGTACATCCCCTCCTGATTGCCCGTCTCCATCGCCATGACTTCATTCCAAGTGCACTCCAGCTCCGGGGTATCCTGTGTCCTGTCCTATACAGTAATACAGAGAGAAAAACACCAGGCGACAGAATATCAGAGCGCAAAATTTCTCACCTCTCACGTGCTCTGGAAAACGACTGGAAAAAGGGTCCCCTTCGCCGCGTGATTAGCCATGCGCCGCCGCTCCGGCCCCAGAAGACGCGCGTGTTGCTCATTTGCCGATTGTTCGGCCGGCAAGGCCGAAATCCGGCCCGAACGTAAAGAGGCTCCGCTTGCTGGGCCGTTGATTTATTTTGGGCCCACGACACTGTGGCCGGTCCGCTTCTCATGTTGGGCTGGGGACTGCAGCAGGCCGCTGACACAAAACGAATCAGTAGTTTAACAGATTTTCTATTTAGAAAAAAGTCTATATGCGAATTGGCTTGTAGTCCAATGATAGGACAGTCTAATGGGACGCTACTCAACAGGGTTTAAATCCTGGTGCTTGCACCTTTTCTTGGGATTTTCTCAGGATTTTCCAGCGCTATGCGTTAAGTGGTAAGCAGCGTTCCCGTCGACAACGAGGTGTCAATGGTGACTTCGGAAATCTCCAGATCTGCCGGGTGCTCAGTCCTTCGGAGGTGCTCACAGGGTAGGGTTTGCGGGGTGTATTCATTAGTGTGCGCGCGCGTGTGAGAGTATGCGTTGTACCGTGTAATTCTCAAAAAAAAGTCTATATAACCCCAACGTATTAGAGTTAGACTACATCATCCCCTTAAAAAAAGTCTATATAACCCCAACGTATTAGAGTTAGACTACGTCATCCCCTTAACTATGAAACTGTATGTTTAACCCCACAAACTTTACACACAAAACCATTTAAAAAAGGCCACATTGGCATACCGAGGTACACCAAAATACTGATTTGGACATGGTAAAATAAATATGGATTCCACACTCGCGTTAAGTGGTAAGCGGCGTTCCCGTCGACAACGAGGTGCCAATGGTGACTTCGGGAATCACCAGATCTGTCGGGTGCTCAGTCCTTCGGAGGTGCTCATAGGAGTAGGGTTTTCGTTCATGTATTCATAGGGTGAGTGTGCGTGCGTGTGTAAGAGTCTGCGTTGTACTGTGTAATTCTAAAAAAAAGTCTATATAACCCCAACGTATTAGAGTTCGACTACATCGTCCCCTTAACTATGAAACTGTATGTTTAACCCCCAAACTTTACAAAACCATTTAAAAAAGGCCACATTGGCATACCGAGGTACACCAAAATGCTGATTTAGACATGCTAAAATAAATATGGATTCCACCTGTAAGTGTATAGGCCAGGATGGCATGATATTTTTTTAACGGTGAGTTTTGTGGGTTCCATAAAAATAAAAAGCTTCTTAATATTTATAAGGGGATCAACTAGCGAATTTTTTGTGTTAGCTAATCCACGTCATCATCTCCATCCATCCGAGCGAGCCAACATGATAAAACCACTATCCAAAACCACCTTAGGGGTTATTTAAATAGTTTTAAAAAGGTAAGGGGTTAAATGTCCGATTTTATAATTGAGAGGGTGTTGTGGTCGATCGTCGATACGTTAGGGGTTATATAGACTTTTTTATTTCTATTTACCTCATGCAATAATTTAGCTTACTGTCCACTATGTGAGATACGTGTTATAGTAAATAAATTTTTAAGATAAACTAGAGAGCCAAGCCAACTATATAATTCCGGTGAGTGAAAGGGATAAACAAATATCCCGTCCAATCCTCTCGTAAAATGTTGAATCATATACAACCCTAAATCCTATCGACTTATTGTCTGTCGATTGTTAAATCTATCTATCTATACTATAAAGATCTAAAACTTTCGAGACCGACGGGCCCACAAATCAGCTATAGTTAGGGGTGGTAAAGGGCCTCACTTTTATACTAAAAATTTTAAGGGCCAGGCCGGATTAGGCCCGGATCAAAATAATACTAGTTTTGAGCTAAATTTTGTTAGAGCCAAAATAGATTGTGAATGAGCAAACAGGCCACGATCCGTTACCACCCGTAACTACACTAGAATTTTTTTTTAAACCCACGATTTTCGTCGGATTCTTTAGTCACACTTTTAAAGAAATCATTATAAGACGAGGTTAAAATGTATTACAGATGCACCAAACCTAGACCAACCGACCAAACCTGCGCGCGCCAGCTCCACCCCCGCGCACCCGCGCCAGCGACCGCCCGTGCTCCTGAACGGCAGGGGGCCAGGCCGACCGGAATATTTTGAATATTTTTATTCGATACCTGCAGCATGGATGTCGCTTTCATGAGCCCAGCAGCAAATAAAAATATTAGTATCTTACAGCCCTCGTACGCTACCTTTTACCATGCTGCAGTCCCAAACCTACTCCCTGCCATACAAGAAATATATTCTATGCTTTGTTCACTGCGCACAGATCGACCATTTTGTTTGGAGATCGATTTTACTTCTGACACCTAAAGACCGATCGCCACTACGTGCAAATGTCGATTTTTATGGGCTATTGTTCGATATTCACCTACACTGGAGCTGTTGTTCGATATTCACCTACACTGGAGCTGATGCATAGCACCAGTCCTCCGCAAGACCAGATTAGCATGCACGCATAGAACTTTGATTACATTCAAATTTTTGAAATGTTATATCTCTTCAATCGTTAGTTTAATTTAAAATTAACTTGAAGCATATTGTGGAGAAAAAAATACAACAAACAAAATGAGACCCATAATAATTATTTTGCTAAAAATTGTAAATAAATATAGTAAAGAAATAAAGTTGCAATCCCAATAATTATCAATTACTAGCCAAATTACAATCTAGGACAATTATAACTACACTAGAAGGCACCATGATTTCAACTCAGACAAAATAATCTAATTACAACTGGAACAATCGCAATTGCAACTGGTTGCTCCCTCTAGTTTCAACTTAGACAATAACCTAGTCCTGGTTACAAGTATACTAGAAAGCTAGCAATAGCCATTGGTCGCGTCCTACGACAATAACCCAGTTACAGATACACTGGAAAAGCCACCCCACACTCCCATAATTATAATATAGGACAATACTCTAGTTACACTGGGAGTAGTTGCAATTGCAACTGGTCGCATCCTCCAGTTGCAACTAGGACAATAACCCAGTTACAACTACACTATAAATTCATCACACGCCACCACTGGATTAGCTACAGTGTTTGACAGCGCATGGTACTGCTTATGCCTAATCCTTCAGCGAGCCCTCACTTTGCTGAAAAAAATGACATATTGCACTGAAGAAAAAAAAGAAATCAATACCATTTTAGTTGTAACTATTTTTACCCAGTTACAACTAAAATGGTGATCCCTCCAGTATTAGTTGCGGGTGTTCACTCAGTGCAATTGCAGAGAAAAAACAGTATCAGATGCAGGTGGCAGGTGATCACTCCAGTTTAATTTCAGATCAAAAGTGGATCATCAATTGCAGGTGTTCACTCAGTGTAATTGCAGAAAAAAAACAGTATCAGTTGCATGTGGCAGGTGATCACTCCAGTTTAATTTCGTCATCAATTGCAGGTGTCCACTCAGTGCAATTGCAGAAAAAAGCAGTACCAGTTGCAGGTGGCAGGTGATCACTCCAGTTTAATTTCTGATCAAAAGTGGGTCATCAATTGCAGGTGTTCACATAGTGTAATTGCAGAAAAAAGCAATATCAGTTGCAGATGGCAGGTGATCACTCCAGTTTAATTTCGTCATCAATTGCAGGTGCACTCAGTCCAATTGCAGAAAAAAGCAGTACCAATTGCAGGTGGCAGGTGATCACTCCAGTTTAATTTCAGATCAAAAGTGGGTCATCAATTGCAGGTGTACATTCATTACAATTGCAGAAAAAAGCAGTATCAGTTGCATGTTGCAGGTGATCATTCCAGTATAATTTCAAAATAAAAGTGGATCATTAATTACATGTGTTCATTCAGTGCAATTGCCGAAACAAAAACAATATCAGTTGCAGGTGGCAAGTGATCGCTCCATTTTAATTTCAAATCAAACGTAGATCATCAATTGCAGGTGTTCACTCAAAGCAATTGCAGAAAAAAGCAGTATGAGTTGCAGGTGGCAGGTGACCACTCAAGTTTAATTCGGATCAAAAGTGAGTCATCAATCGCAGGTGTTCACTCAGTGCAATTGCGGATAAAAAACAGTATCAGTTGCAGGTGACAGGTGATCACTCCAATTTAATTTAAGATCAAAAGTGGATCATCAATTGCAGGTGTTCACTCAGTGCAATTGCAAAAAAAGCGGTATCAGTTGCAGGTGACAGGTCATCACTCCAGTTTAATTTCAGATCAAAAGTGGGTCAACAATTACAGGTGTACAGTCAGTGTAATTGCAGAAAAAAGCAGTATGAGTTGCAGATGGCAGATGATCACTCCAGTATAATTTCAGAATAAAAGTGGATCATCAATTGCAGGTGTTCACTCAGTGCAATTACAGAGAAAAAACCGTATCAGTTGCAGGTGGCAGGTGATCACTCCAGTTTAATTTTCAATGAAAAGTGTGTCATCAATTGCAGGTGTACATTCAGTGCAATTGCAGAAAAAACAGTATGAGTTGCAGGTGGCAGGTGGTCACTCCAATTTAATTTCAGATCAAAAATGGATCATCAATTGCAGGTGTTCACTCAATGCAATTGTAGAAAAAACGAAGTTGAAGAAGGTCTAGCAGGAAATATGCCCCACACAGACAAAAACACAGTAATATTAGTTATAACATAGGTAACACATGCAACATTAATTGGAAAAAATCTTCACTTATATAAAGTTATGGATGCTACTAACTAAACTGGACGAGTTGATCAGCTACATATGTGACGATACAGTTAAAAAGGGGTCAATCATATTATTCATACATGGCAAAAACAACAGGTGGCCAAATCAGTTAAATTGCAGATCAGGTGGTTACTCAGTTGCAGGCTCAGAGGCAAATCAATTTCAGGTGTTAATTAAGATAAAATTCAGATCAACAGTTGCAGGCAATGAGAAACATCAGGTTGCAGGCTGAGTGGGGACATCGGTTACAGGTGGTCATTCAGTTAAAAAGGCAAACTAAATTAGACAAGTTGACCAGCTACATATCCGCGATACAATGTCGGTTACGATCGCACATCAGGCACCGGAAAAAATAGAAAAGCATAATACATTGACACGCAAACAACATATGAATTAGAGGCAAAAAAACTAGAAAGTTGATCACCGTCCCAAGTAACAACATATGAATCCATGCAGGAAAACATGGAAAGCAATGCCACACAATCAAAAGGAAACAACAGCAAAAAAGAAATCAAAGATGCCACCCGTGCTCCCAAAATGCCCCTACAACCATAGAGAATAATGTATAAATTTGAGAGAGTTTCTATTAATAAACGCATACAGAATATGTTAAATGTGAGTGCAGATTACCACAGAGCTTCATGTTTAATTGCCCATACTATCACTATCAGATTCATTCTAAATCTGCAACTGCACTCCACAACATTACTCCTTTATGAAGTTCCTAGATTCAAATTAACCAGTATGACCCTCAGTAGCCGGCACAGAATAATTGGTCTGACCTGCAGCATTACAAGACATTCTGAAATACTTCTGGCTACTGAGGGTCATACTGGTTAATTTGAATCTAGGAACTTCATAAAGGAGTAATGTTGTGGAGTGCAGTTGCAGATTTAGAATGAATCTGATAGTGATAGTATGGGCAATTAAACATGAAGCTCTGTGGTAATCTGCACTCACATTTAACATATTCTGTATGCGTTTATTAATAGAAACTCTCTCAAATTTATACATTATTCTCTATGGTTGTAGGGGCATTTTGGGAGCACGGGTGGCATCTTTGATTTCTTTTTTGCTGTTGTTTCCTTTTGATTGTGTGGCATTGCTTTCCATGTTTTCCTGCATGGATTCATATGTTGTTACTTGGGACGGTGATCAACTTTCTAGTTTTTTTGCCTCTAATTCATATGTTGTTTGCGTGTCAATGTATTATGCTTTTCTATTTTTTCCGGTGCCTGATGTGCGATCGTAACCGACATTGTATCGCGGATATGTAGCTGGTCAACTTGTCTAATTTAGTTTGCCTTTTTAACTGAATGACCACCTGTAACCGATGTCCCCACTCAGCCTGCAACCTGATGTTTCTCATTGCCTGCAACTGTTGATCTGAATTTTATCTTAATTAACACCTGAAATTGATTTGCCTCTGAGCCTGCAACTGAGTAACCACCTGATCTGCAATTTAACTGATTTGGCCACCTGTTGTTTTTGCCATGTATGAATAATATGATTGACCCCTTTTTAACTGTATCGTCACATATGTAGCTGATCAACTCGTCCAGTTTAGTTAGTAGCATCCATAACTTTATATAAGTGAAGATTTTTTCCAATTAATGTTGCATGTGTTACCTATGTTATAACTAATATTACTGTGTTTTTGTCTGTGTGGGGCATATTTCCTGCTAGACCTTCTTCAACTTCGTTTTTTCTACAATTGCATTGAGTGAACACCTGCAATTGATGATCCATTTTTGATCTGAAATTAAATTGGAGTGACCACCTGCCACCTGCAACTCATACTGTTTTTTCTGCAATTGCACTGAATGTACACCTGCAATTGATGACACACTTTTCATTGAAAATTAAACTGGAGTGATCACCTGCCACCTGCAACTGATACGGTTTTTTCTCTGTAATTGCACTGAGTGAACACCTGCAATTGATGATCCATTTTTGATCTGAAATTAAATTGGAGTGACCACCTGCCACCTGCAACTCATACTGTTTTTTCTGCAATTGCACTGAATGTACACCTGCAATTGATGACACACTTTTCATTGAAAATTAAACTGGAGTGATCACCTGCCACCTGCAACTGATACGGTTTTTTCTCTGTAATTGCACTGAGTGAACACCTGCAATTGATGATCCACTTTTATTCTGATTTATGAAGTTCCTAGATTCAAATTAACCAGTATGACCCTCAGTAGCCGGCACAGAATAATTGGTCTGACCTGCAGCATTACAAGACATTCTGAAATACTTCTGGCTGTTCTGGAAAATATCATCTGTTGTGCAATCAGGTGGTCTGTCGAGTTTCTTCCTCGTGGCCAGCACCACCATAAATTGCACCCAACACCAGATGGGGAAAAATTACCATAAATAGGATTAGTTCAATTTTATAATAGCAAGTAATTAATCCTATGCAAAAATCTCCTAAATTCACACCTAGGAAGAAAGGAAGGTACAAAATAGACAAAATGACCCTGACAATTGCTAACCATAACCCTAACCGCCACTTGAGACCAATAGCAACAATGGAGACAAAGCAATTGCAAGTCCAAAAGCAACCCAATTTCTACATGAGGGACAAAGGGATACTAGCATATTGATAAAGCTAAATTTCAAATCTGGAAAACTGAAAAAGATAAGAAAACCCTACCAAAATCACGACATGAGGCCATCAGTTGCAACCATGGATACAGTGCAATTGCATGTCATATCAAAATAAAGACAATTGCTAACCATAACCCTAACCGCCACTTGAGACCAATTGCAACAATGGAGACAAAGTTTTTGGAGAAGACTGGGCGGTGGCTGACAGCTGCGTTGGCACTAGCCAAGCCACAACATATTTACTGAGGTTGATCATTGGGCTCAACCAATAGTGCAGCATCACCACAACACATTGCAGGATCACCACTCCTATAGCCAAAAGTAGTCTATCAAAGAGAAAGGAATAACGAAAGAATGTTACTGAATGAATGTTTTTGCTGAGAGGTAATCGTAACTACTGAACCAAAAGTAACAGCTAGTTCGAATTGAAGGCACATAACATTACCGAGCTACCGAACTAAGGTGAACCAAAAAATCTTGCATCATTACTTCATTAGTAACTAGCCAAATCCAGACAACATTCTACCAAGCTAATCAACGACAATGCTACCTAGTGTGAGGTAACCATAACCACTAAAACCAAACTAACAGCTAGTTGAAGCCACACAAATATCACTAAGCTACTGAACTTAGGTGAAACAGCAATTCAGGCAATATCAATGAACTAATCAAATCCAGATTATTATTGAGCTATTAAATACCAACAATACACACATTTTTTATTAGCCAGCACAAAGTCACATAGTATTACTAAACTAGTGGGCATGATTACTGAGCAAAACACGAATGATGCAGGATGATGGAGAGATTTTTGGTGGTGGGAGAGCAAGATCACAGAGGAATAGGAGGAAGGTTTATTACCTTTCTATTGTAAGTAGATAGAAGCTGATTTTTTCGCACTCTGATCGGGATTCGGGGACCTATGGCAGTAGAAGCCTTGCACGAGCACACCATGCAAGCCAAGCACGAAATATTTGAGAACCAGATATTACTAAGTAACCCTCAATTGTGCCCGGCGACGGCGAGTTAGTACTGAATTATGTCCCTCAGTAAAACGAAGTACTGAATTATATCCCTCAGTAATACGACATCTTTAGTATTTTTGAAGTATAACTAGAAATCAGAAGGCAACAATCCATGCATCATTTACTGAACAAGGTTGAGTATATAGTACCACTGAACCTATTTGACAACCAGATTTTACCGAGCATCATCCTACTAACTAGCTTGAAGTGGATCAGACTATTTTCACTAGTTTTGAACCAGGGTGAGAGACCCAACTACTGAGCAATTACTGATCGAACTAAGCAATAGAGACATCAATTTACAAAATCATACATGAAGATCTTCGATTCAGCCTCTGCATATTTATTCGGGTAAGGTTTGGGCGCTATTACAACCCTTCCCCAGATCCCGCACGGTGCGGAAAGCCTACGGCACTGGTACGCAAAGATCTTCGATTACTGAACAGTATAGAAATCATACAGGAAGCAGGGACTTGGTTTTTTTCAAATCGGATATCCTGTAACTCGTTTGCTCCAAGGAGAAAGAGAGGGATGAGATGGGAGGGAAGGAGGCGCTAGCAGGCTCACCTCGGCCACCGCAGGATTAGTGGGATGCTGGTAGGAACAAGAGGAGGTCGCCGGCCGCCGCTCCCTCACGCTCGACAAAATTGGTGAACTCGACGGTCGTAGGGCACGCCTCGCGCTCGTCCTTGCCGCGCACTGCTCCTCCTGTGCGCTGCTGCTCGCACTCGCCGCTCGCGGATCCCGCGGCATGCTCGTCCTTGACTCGCGCTCGCTGCTCCCGGGAGCCGCCGCTCGCAGATCCGTGCGCCGCCTCTTGCGAATCCCGCTGCACGCCCGGCGCCCGGCATGCTCCTCGCTGCTCGCTGCGCTCCGTCTCCGCGGCTCGCCGGCCTCGTCTCGCGGTCGCCGCTCGAGGCAGGAAGAGCGCGGGGGGCTCGATCCGATTCGGCGTGGGGGCGGGGTCTGACGGGTCGGGCGGGGGGAACCGGGTTGGTGGGATCTGAATTGGTTGGCTGGGTCAAGAATAGCGCTGCCGTATATAATATATATATATATATAAAAGGATTCAGTCCTTCCACGCGGCGGGCCCGCGCCGCCTCCCTCTCACACCCGTTAAGCATATGCACCCGCTACTGCCTCCGCAAAATCCGAATCATTTTCCTCCCTCAGTTCTGGAGCGACGGCGGCGGCGATTCGGGAGCAGCTGCGGCGGCGGCGGGGCGCGAGCGTCGACCAGACGACATGGCCGTGGCTTGTAGAGCAGGCCCTACCCCTCCTATTTGCTTACCCGCCCCTCCTATTTGCCTACCCGGCCCTTCCCCTTCCCCGGCATTGGCGTCGAGCGGATCTGGAGAGGCGGCGCGGAGGACTGCGATGGTCAGCGGGCCAATGGTGTAGGGAAACCGGAGATCCACTTCACTCTCCGGAGAAGGAAGCGCACGAAACGCGAAGCCCACCCCGTGCTGAACAGGAATTGCAGGAGGCGTTGTAGGATCCCCATCACTACCGTGAGTACAATCCCATCCCAGTACCTTCTCTCGACACCTCGCTTTGATTTGTTTCGTACTGGTTGCGCGATTTTGATGGATTTGGATGTTCTAGGGTTCCATTCTCGCTACTGTTATCGATTTTGTTTGCCGGGATGGAGATCTGTCCACACTGCTCGGTTTGGTCTGGAAGGTGCGGCAACACCGGAAGGAATTGAGTTGAGTCTCTCACATCCTCGCTTCCTGCACCACAGATTCACCACTTTTTGCATGTTCAGCGATGTTTTGCTGTGGCAGTGCTTCATGGATTACTTGCGGGTGATTACCGAAATACAGGTGCATTGCATCGTGCACTACGTTTGCATTTCAGTTTCAGTAATAGGGTAGTAACCCTGACTACTGATATTGTTCACAATGCTGTTGGCCTAAGATTAGTATTCAGCGTTGTTTGATTCTGTGCTAATTTGTGTTCAGGCTGTTGATGACAAGGTAATTTTGTGTTTTTTGGCAAAGTAGATTCAGATAATATTGCCCCTGTGTGCTAGGACTGCTGCCAGGAATGCACCAAGGATGGTCAGGGCCCCCACTGGCTTTATGATCTTGATGATGATATTGTAGAGGACATTTTCCCTTTTTGTCATCCAATAGTTTAGTCGAGTGGTTCACAATATTTTAGTAAACCCCAGTTGTGAATAATATTTTAGTAATCCGTGTCATGCTTCCTTTGATCCCTCTACTCTTGGGCTATTTTAGTAGTTCAGTAGCTGATCAATAAGCATATGTTCATTAATACCTTTGTACAGTAATTTTTCCCATAGATATATTACCTGGACAACCTTAACTGCCCGTCAAACATGCTTGAGGATGCTTAGACAGTGGAGTATAATGCGCTGGTATTTCAGTAGTCCAGACTAAGCTCCATATCATTCAGCACATTTTGGTTGAATACCCAGCTGTGTTAAACTATACATTACACTGTTTTTTTCAGGTGCCCAGTTTTTTGCTCGTTAATGCAATGTTAATTAAATTTGCACACTGTTTTGGAGCATCGAAGCAGTAAGCGGTGTGTGATATAGTTCAGTTTGTTTGGTGATGCATATATCCCTCTGAGTTTCTTTTTTTTGTGGTGATTGATTACAAAGTGATATTCATATAGTTTAACTTATGAATTGATTTGTCAACCAAAACAAGTGGTCTCCTAGTAATTTTCTGACGTATATTCTTGGTTGTAATTACTAATGAGTGGATAATTTCACTGTTTTTTCTCATTTCCTTTGTTTTAAAAATCTGATTTCCCTGTCAAGTGCTCTGCACTGTTTTGCCTATTAATCTGAACTACTCTAATTGGGTAGTTCAGTAGCATCCTTTTACTAACACTATAATAAATGACATGCTGATAAGGGTCACTCTATTTTTCTAATCACCTTCTACGAATTATGTCGCAATGACATGCTGATAAGCGTCACTCTATTTTTCTAGTCACCTTCTATCAATTATGTCACTATGGTACACCTTTAGTTTAGTTCATCTCATCTCCAGTATCTTAGTGGTAGAAGTTTCTTCTATGAATCATTTCTAGTAGCTTGGTAATATCTCATTTCTACTTTTTTTATTTATTTCGCGAGCTGATAAGTGTTTATTTGTCTATAGATCCATATTATCCGCCACACTCTTCAATATGCGCCATCAACCCCAGGAGTTACATTATTTTTCCTCACATTACTAGGAGTACTGGATTTCCACGGTGGAGAAGGCCGCAGCAAGTGAACTATGTATTGCTGCACCTTTTTCTTGTTTAGTCAAATGAATTGTGATTGATGTGTTGTTTTCTTTTGCGAATATATCATGACAGGTTCAGTAATTTAGCATAGTTTTATTCAACAGGATCACTTTTGTGATAATGACCTAATTGACCACCTAATCCAGTAATTTGATGTTTTGTTTAACAATGTCATGTGGCTTCAGTAATTCCAACAATATCTGCTTTAGTATTACTGATTCTGGGTATGAAGCATAGGCTTAGAACTACTGGGCTTGAAGGATTTTTTTGGTTCTCTTTTTCACATCACGATGACCGGATGCTGGCTATTTTCCTCAAGGAGGCTCCATAGCTTAGTGGTTCAGTTTTTTATGAATAGTTCTAGCTGTATCCTATGAATTATTTTACTAGTACTACAATAAACAACAGGCTGATAAGTGTTATTTTTTTTTAAATCACATTCCATGAAATACGTTACTGGTACAGATTTCTATGAATTAAGCAATTCCCTGTATGTTTTGTTACAAGCCTTTTAAAGCTATGCTCTAGTGTTTTCGGAATACAGGATTATATGTTTGGCACAGTAGGAGTTTCAGAACAATTGTGGTTACTTTTTGTATTTTTTTAGTTATATTATAGTTCAGTTCTTTAGCTATTTTAGTAAATCATCAATTATTTCAGAATGCACAAAGGATGGCAGGCTTTGTGCTCTTGATGATATTGTTCTAGAGGGTATTTTCCCCTTTTTTCATCCAATAGTTGAGAAGATCAGTGTAGTAGTTTGGTTGTTTAGTAGTTCCAGAATACTTTAGTAGTTCAGTAATTTGTTAACCCAACAAGTGGTCTTCTAGTTCAGATTTGTAGTAGTTTTGTATGCTTCTGTGATCCACTTTTCTTCTTTGCTTATATATATATATACAACTAACTACTGTTTTGTATGCAATATAGGGTTATCCTTGAGGGACAAGAAGGGGCTGAGTTCAGGATGGAAATTACTCAGATTCAGGAGTCAAATGTGTGTGTCGAAGCACTGGATACAATAGATGTATCACAGGCTGCTACAGATTTTTCCAGCAGCACCCATGGAGATTGTTAAATTATTTCAAGTACTAGTGTCTTCAAGTAGTTCAGTTTTTCCATGGAGATTGTACATGCCGATATTCATGACCCTTTCCATGGAAACACAACAGTCAATGGCATGCAATGTAGTGAATTTGTAGGGTTTCGAAAGCAAATAGCAAGAACAGGAGCAACATTGTATGGATATGTTGGATGTTTCAGCTCGATGTTGTCTGTATCTCTATATTGTAAAATGCAGCCAGACAATTGTAGTGGTTAACTTGAATCACATGTAAACTCTCTTTAAATTCTTTTAAGCTGATTGTTTTTGGCGGTGCTCTTGCCATCTGCCGATTCATATTGTTTCTCCATACAAAACGTGCATTCAGTATTCCATTATTCAGTAACATGGGGACTCAGTAATTCTCACACTTCTATGTTTTTTTGGCGATTCTGCTCTCCAACCTATATGTATGTGTCCACGGTGTATTGGCAATTGTCACAGCTGCAGAAGTACGCAGGCCTAGTAATTCTACAGTACAGAGTACATGCATTCATCTGGCAATTCAGCTCCAAATTAATTGAAACGCAAATGCCTTCACACAGGCAGCTACTGAACAACTCGATTTACTGAACATTCGATTTTGCTACTGAAACATCCTGAAACTGCCCACCGGTTGCTGCCGCCGCTTCCCCGCTGTTCCAACGTGCTGGCTCGCCGGCGCCCATCGCACACGCGAGTCCCCCGTGCTGGGTCCTGCTCGCCGCGTCGCCGGTGCGGCCCCCCACGCTAGCCCTGCTCGCCTCGCGTGGCTCCCAGCAGCGCCCCCGCGTGCTGGCTCAGTGCGACGCCCTGCCCCTGCGCACAGATCTGCCGGGCCGGATCCTCTTCGCCGGCGCAATGGCGCCTCTACCTTCACCGCAGCCGGCACCAAGCTTTGCTGCTCCTACTTGCTGTGCACCGCAGCTCACCGAGACGATGTCTCGTGCTTGCTGTTCGCCAGGCTCCCTCGCGCTAGCGGCTCGTCGCTCGCAACCGCCGCGGCACCGCGCCGCCACCTCCATGCCCGCAGACGCTGCTCGCGCTCGCGGCTCGGCGCGCTCCCGCACGCTCGTGGAGGAGATGCCCGCTCGCCGGCGGGAAGACGCCCAGTGCTCGTCGGGGTATGCCTCGCGGGGCCTCGCCGAGCTCGTCGCTGCTCCCCGAGCTGAGCTCCGCACCGCTCGCCGAGCTGGTCGCTGCTCCCAGCGAACGGCAGAAAAGATCCCTGCCGCAAGGCCACCGCCTCCCATCAGCATCGAGCAGCAGACATCGATCTTACCGGCCCACATGATAAAACGGATTTTCGGTAGGGAAGAAGGCGGCGGCGCTATAGCGGTGGACAGGAAGCAAGCAGGTAGGCAAGCTGCGCTGCAAGCATATGCATTACGTATACTCTCAACCTGTCCGTCTAATACATGAAAAATCATTCAACTTTGTAGCCCAATTTGCTATATATATGACCGCTCGCCGAGCTGGTCGCTGCTCCCCGAGCTCCGCTCCCCGGCCTCGTCTCGCGGTCGCCGCTCGAGGCAGGAAGAGCGCGGGGGGCTCGATCCGATTCGGCGTGGGGCGGGGTCTGACGGGTCGACTGCTATTTTTTAAGCCGGCATATACTTGCTTGTAGCGGCATGGCGGCACCCTAGAAGCAAAAAAGATCTTTAGAGGTCAGCTGCTATGATCTTGATCCTGTAATGCCGCAAGGCATTGAGCAGCACACCATAGAGCCAGGGAGGCAGGGACAGGTTCCCGATGAGTCCCTCCTTAATGCATTCATGCAATAATAAAGTTTGGAGGTAAACTTATTTACCGATGTTTCCATAAATATAATTGCTCTGTTAGTTTGTAGCTTACGTGCAAGACTTGACCCCTCAAAGTCATTACCTAAAAATTGCTGGTTAATGATTTTTTAATACTCAAATTCTCCTAGAATTTAAAGTTCATTAGAGATTTGCCTCTAATCTAAAGGAATAAGCATTATCACGGTCTTTATGAAATTATCTGGCCATTATTACAAACAGAAGACATTTTTCTTAAAGAAAACATGAACAAGTCAACCGGAGTTCACGCACGCCGCCGACCGCAGTTCACGGTGCTGCGCGCGGACATGGCGTCATCGTCGTGGGAGGCGGTGAACGACCATGGCCGCGGGCCCGCGGCGTGGAGCTATTCGTCGGGCGCCTGTGCTCCAAGACGGTGCGGGAGCGCGGCCTACGCGGCGACCATATGTTCTTCTTGTCGGACGACGAAGCCGGCATGGAAATCTGGGAGCAGGGGAGGAGGAGAGACAAACACCACGTCGCCATGTACGACATGTTGGACCCGAGGTATGGTGTTCCTAAAAAGGTCCAATTTATTTAGCCTAAGTAAGTATTTCTTAGAGTTTAGTTTAGTTTCTAAAACTTTCGAGATTAAAACATTGTTGGCCCATCGAGTCACCTATCCAAATACACCACCAAACATCTTGCTATTTGGGTTGAGGTCGGTGAGTTGTGTCATTTTCTTTCCTAATGTCTAAATTATAGCGAATGATATTTTTTTCTTTGTATTGGATCTATAAATTACACGTTTGTTTTGTTTCATAATGTTTATTCATTAAATTATTGTCATTTTTTGTTAGAATTTTAAGGTACTATAAAATTTATAAAATTTAACTCATTTAAAATACTTAGATACTCTATATTTAAAAAATTTTAATATAAGAATGTAAAATTCAATACAATTTGAAAAGATAAAATTCTTATTTACTATATTTTTTAATACACACGCGTGTCGCGCGTGCACTCTACTAGTACTATATAAATCTATACTATAAGGATCCAGTAGAATTAAAAACACTTCTCACCAAAATAATTCCTACTCACCCCTCATGGAGGACCCACATGTCAGGTCCAGCGGTGGAAATGACGTGGAAAGTTTTTAAAAAATGATGTTTCTGGAGAGTTTTTGTCTGTTTTAGTATTACTTTTCTCACCATAAAATTTGTTTACCCACCTCCTGTACCCATCAATCAAATATTCTAAAATAATCCATCAAAATACGAGAGATATCCTGTTTGAAACTAACGTGTGGTCTTCCGGCCGTGACCTCCTTCCTCGTGGTCATGGACTCTATGAAACGTATGTCGACGAGGCTCTTTTCTGTTTCCGACCAGTGTCAACGAGGCTCGATCGGCTCCGCTGGCGCAACTTAAATTCCTTTCGCCCTTTCTTCAGGGTTTCCGTTTGCTTATATATACAGGCACGCACGTTCGTTACTTTTTGACCTACGTGATCGAGAGCGAGTCCATGGTGGCAGCTGCTCGTCAGTGCTGTCTAGCGCTTGGCTCGTATGCTCATCCTCGGAATTTTAAATCATGTGACCTCGTTGTTGTTACGAGTGATCAGAATTAGGAGTATATTAAGATCATACTTGCTATCTGCATGCCATCATGACTAATTTTATCAAAATTCATTGACACCTTACATAATTTATTATTTACCCATTTTGTGAGACTCTTCGCCAATGTTGCTTGGTGTTAGCCTTGCAAAATTCAACCAATAGCATGTACTATCTTATAAAATAGTTATAAACCGGAACTGATATGCTTCGTCTCAGCAGCTTGTTCCGTCGATCGGAGTGCGGGCCCCGTGGTTGCGCCTCGCCTCCAGCCTCCCTGCGCCTGGCCGGCGACTTTTTTTTATCGAATAGCTAAGAGAATTGTGCATCTTTGCACTAATAGAGAAAGTTGAAGAAGTTTTTACAACGACGACCACGGCGCCTGGCACCTTATTGTCTCCTTCCTAAGAACTGAGACACGGTGCGAAGTACAAAAAAAAAAAAGACGATTACTCGCGAATTAAACAACCAGATCCTTGTCGCCGGCGACCTCAAATCTGGTTCGCAATTGTGCCAACATGCGGAGTCCCAGTAAGGGAGAGCGGCTATAATCACACACAAACAGAAAAGCATGTCCGTTTCCTTTTAGCTTACGTGTCACATACTCCTGATTATTTCCATCTACTATATGAGAACCGACAGCCAGCTTTTCGATTGCATGCATGGATTGGAGTCTGTTCTGCTGGAGCGAGAGCAAGATCCCGGCTGCTTCGACAACAAGTACCTACGGGATATTATACTGAACTTCATGATCGCCGGCCGCAACACCACCGCAGGGACCCGGCCTGGTTTGGTTGCTCTACGTGCTCTGAAGAAACGAGGCCATCCATGACAGGATCACATAGGAGGCGCGCGCCGCCGCCACGGGCGATTGCGACATTGGCGCCGATGAGCTCATCACGTTACATGAGTGATCTTTTTGAGGTGGATGAAATATAATATGTTGTCTTTTTTTAGATGACATCATACAATTCGTTCATGCATTTTTTGAATAGAAAATCTAAGAGCTCACACATTTTTATTATAAAATTGTGGGAGCGTGACTCGTCATGCTCTGGCTCCTAGACAACAGCTTCCTGGGTAGCGCGGCCGACACGACGACGACGTACAGGGTGGCCATCCTTGACGGTGACGGGAACGTGGCGTACATCACCGCCACGAAACTACGGTAGATCGATTAGTTTTATCGATATTATTAAAATTTATCTGTAGATGCATAAATTATTAGAAAATTAATGTGGTGTGGTTTTTTTGGCCAGTGAAACTGTGAAAGTAAATTATATTATATGTATTAGAAATTTTAATGTTTACGCTTCACCATGCAATGTCTATCTTATTATTTTTTCTGCCATCAGAGACATCACCAAGGATGTTAGCCTCGGTTCTAACTTCTAACCAAGGTGATATTTTTCTCAATGGTTGAAGTCGATGAATTTGATGTTTTTCAGTTGGTCACCAAGGTTCTTCGAGACAATTGAAGGCATTCAAACATCAACATTAATTTTCATCATTGGTTAAAAAAAAGATATTACACAAAAAAGATAAACTTAAATCATTTTTACCTCAGTTCACTCTTTACCAAGTTACCGGTTAATTTGTCAAAAATTAACTTAAGTTCACCCTCAAATTAATTTTTGTTTACTATGTTTTCTAATACACGCGCGTGTCGCGCGTGCACTCTACTAGTAAAGATATAAGGATCCAGTAGAATTGAAAACACTTCTCATCTAAATAATTCCTACCCACCCCTCACGGAGAACCCACACGTCAGGTCCAACGATGGAAACGACGTGGAAAGTTTTAAAAAACGATATTTCTAGAGAGTTTTTGTCGTTTTGTGTATTACTTTTCTCACCACAAAATTTCTTTACCCACCTTACGTACCCACCAATCAGATCCTCTGGAATATAACCCAAGACCGCTACGTGCTCGACGTGATAGGAGAATACTGAGTAGGAATCATGAACGGCCAAAACTCTGAGAGTAGTCTAATAAAAAAAACATCTGATAAATTGCACCCGGTGCCTCGATTAAAAAATCATGCCTTAACTGCTTGACTAGCTCCTTGTCTCTCCGTGTCGCGTCTCAGCTTGATCGCCATGGCGAGGAAGCCCACACTCGGAGGGCAAGCATGCCTGCAGCGGAACACCGCTTGCAGTCAGCATCCTCGCGTAGAAACGCACAGGAGCCAAAATAGTCGTCCAGGCACTTTTTGCGGAGGGAGCTCAGCCTTGCGCCATGGCCGGACGGCAGACGGAGGTACAGCTCGCCGTCTAGGTGTTCAGCATGTCCGTGAGGATCATCGTTGTTGCCAGGGGCTCGAGCTTGTACCAGATCTACAAGAGGAAAGACAACACGGAGCTCAGATTTGAGATTGAGAACTCGTTGGGGGAAGACAGATTTGGAGGAAATTATTTTTGAATACAAAAGAGACGGTGGGAAGGGATCAAGGGATAAATCCTAGCAGGCTGTGGTGGAATTTTCCAGTATATGGCAGATTTTACTAGCGTCCCAACATTCATTCATTGATCGATCGAGTAACCCGCACGGTACCTAGAGCTCTCTCTCTCTCTCTCTCCAACGCTGATCTGAGCCGCCGGCGGCTGCCGCCAAACCGCGCGCACGCTTGGCAGCACAGGAAGGGCGGCCACTACCAGAATGATCAACATCTGTACCGGGTGGGAAAGCCCTTTAGCACCGGGTTTCCCACCCGGTGCAACTAATCCGAGGCTAAAGGGCCTGCCTTTAGCACCGGTTGCTGCCTGAAACCGGTGCTAAAGACCCCGGATTTCTTTTTTTTTTTGCTTTTTTCAGTAGCCATGCGTGCACGTCTATATACGTATATATTCTAATACATGTATTCTAATGCGTATTCGGCCGACTCTATATTCATACTAGCTGACATTGTTTAGCATGTCATGGTGAGATGCTCACGTACGTCGCCAATGCTGCATGCAATTTGACCAAGGTCTGACACGATTCCTTGGCGCCATTTCTTTACGCAAACTTCGAGCAGATTGTGAGAGAAAGAGTCCAAACACAATAATTACCGAGAGCTTTGCATGCACGAGAGGGAGAGGATATGAGCTAGCTAGGGAGGTGGTGTGTTCTTGTTGGAAGACAGACGGTGCCGATCAAGAGACCCTAGCTAACCTAACCCGGCCTATAAATCGAACAGGGCGATCCAGACATATAGATCGATCGAGGAAGGCTCGACGTGAATGTTTGTTTGGGAGACATTCACGTGGGCACTAC
>OAMR01000019.1:4658176-4681702 GCA_900205405.1 Echinochloa crus-galli | reverse complement strand
TGAAGCAACGGACATATATACATCCCATCCTCCCTCCTCCTCCGCCTCGGCCATTTTTGGACCCGGTGCTGATGGGGCTTCAGCACCGGGTCCAACGGCTAGGAGCGGGGGCGGCGCGGAGGTGTGTCCGGGCGGACACATTAGCACCGGGTCGTGGTGAGACCCGGTGCTAATGCTCCCCCTTTAGCACCGGTTGCAGCCAGCAACCGGTGCTAATGTGCCGAGGCCATTTCGCACCGGTTGCTGGCTGTACCCGGTGCTAAAGGGAGTGCATTAGCACCGGGTCTTGCCACGACCCGGTGCTAATGTCTTCGCCCTGGCACCCCGCAGCGCCGCCCCCGCTCCTAGCCGTTGGACCCGGTGCTGAAGCCCCATCAGCACCGGGTCCAAAAATGGCCGAGGCGGAGGAGGCGGGCGGATGTGAAGGATTCTGGTAGTGGGCGCGAGGTTGCTTTCGCCCACCCAGCTGGCACGCCGGCCGGCGCCACGTCCATGTCCGTCCATGCATCCCCCGTCTTCTTCACGGAGACGATATCAACCAGACGCACGCGAGCACAGAGCCGTGTTGCAGTTGCAGCAGGCGGAGGATCGGTGTTGTCCAATGCCTGCAGTGCATGGATATGGATATGGATATGTATGTTCCGGTAATCCGGTTGGGATATACGATGAGATCACACACTACCAGAGAACTCCACGTACCCCCGCCCCCTCCGCCTCGGCCATTTTTGGACCCGGTGTTGATGGGACTTCAACACCGGGTCCAACGGCTAGGAGCAGGGGCGACGCGCAGACGTGTGAGGGCGAAGACATTAGCACCAGGTCGTGGCAAGATCTGGTTCTAATACGCCTCCTTTAGCACCGGGTGCAGCCTGCAACCGGTGCTAACGTCCCGAGGCCATTTAGCAATGGTTGCTGGTTGGACCCGGTGCTAAATGTGGAGCATTAGCACCGGTTCGGCGGTGCTAATGTGTTTGTATATAGGGGCTTCTTCCTCCCCCGCCCGAGCCAGCTGAACACTGTGTTCATGCTGGCTCGGGCGGGAGGAGAAGAAAGAGGGGAGGTGCTGCCCATTTTTTCATTCATCTAAGGAGCACTGCAAGGTACACTCTTTCATTCTCTAATGTTTTATTTAGCTTGTAATCCTTCTATGCTTTAGAAATAGAGGAATTTGTGAATCAAATAAAGCTAGCTAGAGAGAGGGGAGCTTGAGTTCATGGTGGAGAGAGTGTGTTCATGTTGTGTTTTAAATGGAGATAGAAGGCTAGTTAGTATTTTGTTTTGTATGACTTGTGAATAGTTATAAGGCTTATGTATTTTATTTATTAGTTATTTATTGAAAATCAATATAAAATGCTAGAAAATCTTATAAATTAATAGAAAATCTTATAAATCTTATAAATCTTATAAGGCTTATAGTAATGTTATATTTAATGAATATAGTAATGTAGTTTTAGAAATTTATTTATATAATGGAATATATATTATAATTTGTATTTATTGATATATTAATTTTTTTTATCTTTAACATTTATATTTATTTATATATTAAATTTGTATTAACTTCATATTATATTATATATTTGTTATTGGTGAATAATGCAGATGAATAGACAATGGATGTATGGGGACAACCACGCTCATGAGTTCCGTGATGGCCTCACGACGTTTCTCGATGCCGCCGAGGCTAACAGGACGCCGTCGGGTTTCATGTTCTGCCCGTGAACCAATTGTGAAAATATACAATCGCATAAAAAAAGAGGAGTTCTTCAGGTGCATTTGATGAGGCACAGTTTCATGAGGAATTATTCTGTGTGGACGAAGCACGATGAAAGAGGAATTCTAATGTATGAAGATGAAGAAGACGGGGCCGATGACGACATTCCGGTATTGGCTCAATACTACGGTTTCTTTGCAGATGCTGCAATGGGTGATGCCGATGAGGAAGATGCTGCTCGGGAAGATGGTGCTCGGGAAAGTGATGCTCAGGAAGATGGTGCTCAGGGAAATGACCCTACTGATGGACTCGGGCAAATGTTGCGTGATGCTGAGAAAGACCACGACAATGATAAGGAACTGAAAAAGATACAACGCATGTTGCGGGACCACAAGACTGACATGTACCCAGATTGCAAAGAGGGGCTTAAAAAGTTGGGTAGCACACTTGAACTTCTGCAGTGGAAGGCAGCAAATAACGTTACTGATAAGGGTTTCGAGGAGCTACTGAAACTCGTGAAGAAGATTCTGCCAGAGGGTAACGAATTGCCATCGACGACGTATCAAGCAAAACGTGTTGTTTGCCCTCTCGGTTTGGAGGTGCAGAAGATACATGCATGTCCTAAGGACCGTACCCTCTATCGCGGACAGTACGAACACTTGGATCGTTGTCCGGTTTGCACCTGCGGCTGCGCACGATACAAGATCAGACGGGACAACCCTGGTAAGGTTGGGGGAGCGTTCTAAGAAAAAAATCCCCGCGAAGGTGATGTGGTATTTCCCTCTGATACCCCGTCTGAAACGTTTGTTCAGGAACAAGGACCATACTCAGGGGTGTGCTACCAGTTAACGTGCGGAAAGCCATTGTGAAGCTATGTGCATTTCTCAATGCAATTTCTCGGAAGGTGATCAATCCAGACCATTTAGATCAGCTACGGAACGACGTGGTGCAATATCTTGTCAGCTTTGAGATGATATTTCCACCATCCTTCTTCAATATCATGACACATCTATTGGGAACTCAATCGGCTGAAGGCGCTGGTGGAGGAGCTGTATATTGGGCCTAGTATTTCTACACAACATGTTCCCATTTGAGAGGTTCTTCGCTGTCCTAAAGAAGTATGTCCGTAATCGTTCTCGTCCAGAAGGATGCATTGCTAAGGGATACGAAACGGAGGAGGTCATTGAATTCTGTGTTGACTTTGTCGATGATCTTATGCCGATTGGTGTGCCCAAATCATATCACGAGGGTAGACTTGGTGGTAAGGGCACACTAGGGAGAAAATCAATGGTGATCAAGGACGTTGACACATTTAGTAAAGCGCACCTCACAGTTTTGCAACAATCATCCTTAGTTGCTCCGTACATCGAGGAGCACATGCAGATTCTCTGGGACGAAAACTCAACAAAGTTTGCGGCCTTCATTCAGCGTTTACACAATAGTACTTTCGCCGCTTGGTTGCGAAAACGTGTTATGGGTGTCGAGGGCATTGATGAGCAGCTAGCTTTTGTAGCCAGGGGTCCATCTAGCACTATCTTGACATTCCAAGGATACGACATCAATGTGTATACATTTTACACAAGAGCCCAGGACAGGAAAAGCACCAACCAAAACAGTGGTGTCCGGATCGTCGCGACTGACACCAATGGCAATATGAACTCATACTATAGAGTCATAGAGGAGATATGGGAACTAGAATACGGACCTTTGAAGATCCCACTGTTCAAGTGCCAATGGGTGAAGCTGACTGGAGGAGGTGTTAAAGTTGATGACTATGGAATGACGTTAATGGACCTAAACAAGATTGGCTTTCTAGACGAACCGCTCATTCTGGCCAAAGCTGTCACACAAGTTTTTTATGTGAAGGACATGACTAGCAGACCGAAGAAAGGGGCGGATAAGAAAGGTGGGGGTAAGCAATTGGACCCATCACAAGACGAGCCAAAGCGTCATATAGTCCTTCTGACCCATCACAAGACGAGTCAAAGCGTCATATAGTCCTTCCTGGAAAGAGAAAAATCGTAGGAGTTGAGGACAAGACGGAAGAAGATTATGATATGCTCGATGGCCTGCCTCCATTCTCAGTGGTTGATGACCCAAGCATCCTGTTAGCGGCGGAGGAGACACCGTATCTACGGCGTGATCACAATCAAGGAACATTTGTAAAGAGGAAGTTTATTAGTGTCCGAGTAAACGATGATGCCATGTAATTTAATTGCACTATGTTCCACCCAATTTGTAAGGATGGCATGTTGAGACACCCCACCGATGGATCCCAGTGGAGGAACATCGACAGAGCATTCCCAGAGTTTGATGCTGATGCGAGGAATGTTAGGCTTGGTTTAAGTACCGATGGCATGAACCCTTTTGGTGAAATGAGCAGTAGTCATAGCACTTGGCCCGTGACTGTTTGTATCTACAACCTACCCCCCTGGCTCTGCATGAAGCGGAAGTTCATTATGATGCCAGTGCGTATAAATATAAATGACTAGAACTAAAACAAGTATTAATAGGTAATATAAATATAAATCCATTTAATATGTGAAATAGTAGCCACCGGTGCTAAAGACCGGTTGGAGAACTGGCGCGAAACGAAAATGGAAGATAAATCCGGTGCTAAAGGCCCCCAATTTTCGTTTGGCGCCAGTTACGGCCTTTAGCACCGGCTCTTGAAGCCCCGGTGCTAAAGGTCCTTTAGCACCGGGTGCTGTATAGACCCGGTGCTAAAGGGCCTTTAGCACCGGGTCTATACAGCACCCGGTGCTAAAGGGCCTTTAGCACCGGCTCTTGAAGCCCCGGTGCTAAAGGTCCTTTAGCACCGGGTCTATACAGCACCCGGTGCTAAAGGGCCTTTAGCACCGGCTCTTGAAGCCCCGGTGCTAAAGGTCCTTTAGCACCGGGTCTATACAGCACCCGGTGCTAAAGGGCCTTTAGCACCGGCTCTTGAAGCCCCGGTGCTAAAGGTCCTTTAGCACCGGGTCTATACAGCACCCGGTGCTAAAGGGCCTTTAGCACCGGCTCTTGAAGCCCCGGTGCTAAAGGTCCTTTAGCACCGGGTCTATACAGCACCCGGTGCTAAAGGGCCTTTAGCACCGGCTCTTGAAGCCCCGGTGCTAAAGGTCCTTTAGCACCGGGTCTATACAGCACCCGGTGCTAAAGGCCCTTTAGCACCTGTCTCTTATACACATCTAGATGTGTATAAGAGACAGCCGCCCGACGTCCCCGCGCCGCCGCCCGTCGTCCCCGGCGCGCCGCCCTTCATCGCCGTCGTCGGCCCGCCGCCCGTCGCGGTGAGCCCCTTGTGAAGCCGGCCTTCGTGCCGTGCGTGCATGTATGTGAGCCGGCCTTCGTGTCGTGTGTGTTTGTGTGCAGGTACCCGCTACATGGCCGAACACGTTCGGCCATGAACACGTTCGGCCATGCACATTTGCTTAGCGAACGTGTTCGCTAACCAAATACGCATGGCCGAACGCGTTCGCTAACCCCATACATTGGAAATGCATTGTACCGGAAATATTAGAAATATATATGCTTCATATGTATTGAAATTAAATATATATGCTTAATTTATTGGAAATGCATTGTATTGGAAATATTAGAAAAATGATATATTGGAAATGTTATATATTGCAATTCTGTTAGAAATATACATGCTTCATATATATTGAAATATGTTGCAAATGTATATTGCAAATATTTATATGTTGAAAATGTAAATGTATATGCATGTTTATTTATTGGAAATGTATATGCATGTTGAAATGTATATTGGAAATGTTATATGTTTGAAATGTATATTGGAAATGCATTGTATATTTACATTGAAATGTATATTGAACCCGAACCCTTCGCAAACCCCTTCGCGTCGCACAATCAACCCCTTAGCGAATTCGTTCGCTAAGCGCACCGAACCCCTTTGCGAATCCGTTCACTAAGCGCATCGAACCCCTTCGCGAATCCGTTCGCTAAGCGCACCGAACCCCTTCGCGAATCCATTCGCTAAGCGCACCGAACCCCCTTTGCGAATATGTTGCAAATATTTGAAATATCTATGCTTTGTATATATTGCTTATCAATTATTTTTAGTTATATAGATGGCAGACAACAACGAGCCTGTCCCACCCGTGCAAGAGGACAACGACACGTTCTTAGCGAATCAACTTTTTAATATTGTAAGCCAACCCCTAAGCATGGATGAAGTGTTGAGGGCCATTGGAAGGGACGACAATATCCAGGGCGACAATGTTGCGAGGGCCGAAAATGTTGAAGGGGCCGGCAATGTCCAGGGCGAACGTGTCCAGGGCAGCACTATTGAAGGGGCCGGTAACGAGCCCTCGTCTAGTCAGGTGTATATATATAACATAAATTCGTATTGTATATGTAAGATCCCACTGTTCAAGTGCTATACCTTCTCTATATCATCTCGTATATATGTAATTTGTGTAGGCCGCCTCTGCTTCTACAAGTCGAGCTAAGAAATCAAAACGATCGACCACGAAGAAGCTGAAGGATGTCAAGTTTCACATCACTAGAGTGGAGGATGAAGGGGAGCCAGTTGAGCCCCCAAAAGTGGCCAAGAAATTTGTATCTCAGTGCAGGGGTAATTGTACGGGACAATGTGCCCATTAGCATCAGAAAATGGAAGTCCACGGACCCCTCTGAGGAGTACGTGCTCCCCGATACGGAGAAGGAGATGCTATGGAGGGAATTAAAGGCAATATTCGACTGGCCTAACACTCATGAAGCAGAACTGAGGGATTGGACAATGAAGAAGATGGCAGTTCTGTTTCAGGATTTCAAGAAGAAGTTGTACTCGCAATTTCTCAAAACCGGAGAGAGAGAGGCCCCGGATCTTGAGAAGTAGAAGAAGATCACTGCTGACGAGTGGGAAGCATTCCTGGAGTACAAAACCTCCGAAGAGGGTGCAACAGCTAGCGCTAGAAACGCTGGAAACACCGCAAATAAGAAGTACTCCCATAAGATGGGTTTGAGAGGTTACAAGGGAAGCATCCCTAAATGGGAGAAGATGGAAGAAGACCTATATGCTAGATGCATCACTCCAGCGACACATGACTGGCCCACAAGGACCAAGCATTGGTACTATGGTCATGGAGGCACCCTAAGCCCAATCGATGTCTCTTTAGTTTTTTCCGAGGACTTGCGAGAACTAGCTCAACGTCTCCTCAATATCCTCAGGGCATCTGAGAGGGGAGAATTTGTTGCTGATAGAGACAGAGATAAGCTAACCTGTGCCTTAGGGAACAAGGAGCATCCTGGACGGACGCGTGGCGTAGGCACAAGCATGTCATGGAAGAAAGGTTTCCAAGAGCACGCCGCCACCTATAGGAGCCGTTCGAGGAATAAGGCCGAATATGAGCAGAGGGACAGGGACCTAGAGGAAACCGTTGCTGCCCAGGGCTCAAGGATCCATGAAATGGAGTCAGAGATGGAGCGGCGGATGAAGGTAGCATGATTGTAGATACAACAAGCCACATGCGGGACCGGTTCCACAGAGCATGCACCTCTCCAAGATCCTAATGATGCGGCCCTTTTTAGCCCTCCACAACATCAAAGCAGTCACGCTTCCACACAGGCCTCCGCACCGGTCCGTTACCCAGTGGATGAAATAACTCAACGGACCGCGTGCGAGCTTGTCGTCAGGCATAAGAACTTAGCTATGGTGGTACGTATGCGACTTTAGTTCATACTGCATACATTTCACCGTAAATACCATTCATTTACTAACTTTCTTTGTGACTACTAACTTATCAGGTCGCATACGGTATGACCAAACGTGTGGAAGAAGGGCAAAAATCTAACCCACTCAGTCTGGCGCACAGTTACGGCCTTTCGCACCGGGTGTAGAAGACCCGGTGCTAAAGGGCCTTTCGCACCGAGTGGTTTGAAGCACCCTCTTCGGAGGTTTTGTACGTCAGTGTTCTCACTGCATCATTCTATGGAGCAAGGCAGACGTCGTCATACCCGGTACACCTGCGGCTACCAACAAGCCTCCGTCACCTCCACCGTCTCCAAGAGATCCACCGGATCATGACGATTCTCCGGGAGCTCCTGATGCAAGTCCGTCTCCTCCGCCGCGGAGGACTCCGTCCCCTCCTCCGCCAAAGAGGCAGCTTCGCACTAAAGCCTCCGCCCCCACTTCACCAGGGAAGAATGTGCGGAAAGCCAAAGAGAAGCCCACACCTTAGAAAAAAGCAGCTTAGAAGACTCCAGAAGAGCTCGAAGCCTCGGTGAAAGAAGACACAAAGAGGCAAATGGCCGCGTGGAGGAAAAAACCATCTCCTCCGCCGAAGCTTGACCCCAAGGTCGTCGAGAACTTCTTCGGTAGTTTGAGCAAGGGTCAATAGAAGGAAGTACCAATAATAGACTATGACCGCTCATTACTGAAGTCTCGCCATAAGCGGAAGACATCAGATAAGGAGGAGGCGGGCACATCCAAACAGGTTCCTCAGCTCGGCAAGCAACCTCAGCGGTCCTTGGGTCGATTGCCATCTGATCACGAGCTGAACGTGCAACGAGTAATGGCCGAGATAGGACTAGCCAGAGAGCAAGTCCTGGGGCAAGAAGACGTCCCTGTAAGCACAACGTTAAAGTGGCCGTTTAGGCTTGGCGAGCCTATGGTCCCTCCTGAAATGGAAGATGCGCTACAGACGAAGATGCGCCGATTCCATCAGTGGTACTTGGAAGAATCTAGAAGGAAAATGTGCATGATCAAAGTAGCGTGAAGGACCATGATTTCTACAATGGCGACGAGGATTGGGTCTGGCTGAGGTTTAAAGATATATATGAGCTGTACCACCGCGACGCCATGAACGTGGATTTGATCACCTGTTGGACACTGTAAGTACTTTGTTGTTGCTTACAATTCACAGTTTGAAAACAATAATTCCAATCTATACTGACGCGGGCTTTATTTATTGCATAACATATGCAGAATGGAGATTCAAAAATGTCGGAGATCCTCAATATATGACGTTGGTTTCATGGATCCTCGAAGGATAAGTGAAGAAATGATATTGATGAATCCTGAGGAAACATATGGAAACCTATACAAATATATTAAGAAACAAAATTACTGCGACTCCATACTAATCCCGTACAACATCGAGTGAGTACATACACAGCATTAGTATCAGAAAATGGAAGTCCACGGACCCACTGTCTATGTACTATTTCATTTCTGATTATAATGTATATATGTATATATGTATACAGATTCCACTGGTTCCTAATAATATTGTGTCCTGACCGGGGTGTCGTGAACGTCTTTGATTCGTTGCACACTCCAAGAGAAAAACTACAGAACATCATGGACATGATGACAAAGTGATGTATATTTCCCCTAATTAATTCACCACTTACACTCGCAATGACTTAACTCAATTTTTTTGTTCGCAGGGCCTGGAATCAATTTCGTCAAGAACACCCGGGTATTCAACATGAAACACTGAAATGGAACATTGGCTTTCCGGTAAGCAAGTAATTTATACATGTAGGCCTCGTCTAATATATTATATGAATTTTACTTAATTTCTTTTGGTCGACAGTGTACCAAACAGGGGAAGAGAAATAATTTATGTGCATACTATGTTTGCGATTACATGTGGAATTGGGGACATAAAAAGCTTACACAACACGATATTATGGTACGCAATAATAAACACATTTCCCTTATTATTAAGTGCACAAATATTGTCTCCAATTCAGCGGATGAAATATCTTTCAATTATTTGTAAAATATAGACGTTGAGGCTGAAGGAAGAGTGTTTAGAGCGAGAAAGAATCGACACAATTGCAGAATAGCTCGTCGGATGGATCTGGGACGAGGTCGTTAATCCCCCAGGAGAATACCATGTCCCAATATTGGAGGACGTGCCGGAAAGTTCAAGTCAGGCATCTCAAGTTGTAAATATAGTTTAAACTATAACTCGAGTCCAATATATATTTTGTAATATATATGTCTTCTATTTGTAATATATATGTCTTCTATTTGATATACAACTAATATGAATATAGAGTCGGCCGAATATTTGATATACACGTATTAGATTAGAATATATATATACACGTGCATGCATGACTACTGAAAAAAGCAAAAAAAATCCGGGGAGGGGGGCCTTTAGCACCGGTTCCAGACACCAACCGGTGCTAAAGGGGCCTTTAGCACCGGTTATTCCACCCGGTGCTAAAGGGCTTACCCTTTAGCCTCGGGTTACTGGCACCGGGTGGGAAACCCGGTGCTAAAGGGCTTTCCCACCTGGTGCGGATGTGAGTTTTTCTTGCAGGCCGGGAAAGGGAAGAGAAGAAGGTAGAAACGACTGTATGGTTTGGATTCTGCGGCTGTATACTTTTCCGTGCCGCTCCACGGTGACTTGCTCCAGTAGCCAGCAACAACTCATGTAGCAGCGGCGGTTTTTGGATACAACTAAAGTATCGTTAAGTTTATAGCGCGCGATCCGCACACCCCGTGTCTCCCCTGTTCAACACCGCCAGCTAGGTTAGTGACCCAGGGTTAGGGGTCGGGGCTCACCGGCGGTCGCAGAGAAGGTGGCGGGGGCGGCGGGCGGTCCGGCGATGGCAGCGGGCGATGGGCAGAGGGCTGGGCTGCGATGGCGCCGGCGGCCGGGGCGGTAGGGGACGCCCGATGGACGGTGCCGGCGGCGGGGACGGAGAAGGCGACAAAGAAGACGACGACCGGCGGGTTAGCGTGGCGGCGGGGGCGGAGGAGGCGTCGGGGGTGGAGGAGGCGGCGGAGGAGTCGACGGTGACGGATTAATGTTGGCCGCGACGGTGAGCGGCGTCAGCGGGGGCTCGAAGCGGCGGGTCGCACGCTTACACCTTCAACCTACCTACTAGGGCTTTTTATCTAACGATAAATTGCTAGCTCTTAGTATACTATGCATGATATGTATATGTCCATCGTCGTCTGCGGAGCCCATTAGTCTCATCGGTCAGGTTATTAACTGCTGCATCTACTTCAATTTTACCACGTTTTAACTTTTCTAAATATTGGTTTTACTCTATATTTAAACATAATGTATGACCAAATGTATAGCAAAAGCCATGTATATGTGTTGACAACCAAAATTGGCAGTTGCCTAACAGAACAGGGGCAACCGGTCAGATCGGTTCTAGGAAGCGGTCAGACCGGTTTTACTGTAGCTGATCTGGCAACAGCCAAACCGGTCTGACCGGTTCCTAGAAGCGGGCGGTCTGACCGGTTTCTCCCGTGTTGGAGTAGGTTTAGGACTTTAGAGTTTTATCCCATATTGTAAACCAACTCGACGGGGAAGACTATCCCACCCTATAAATATAAAGGGCCAATGCCGATTGAGATATCATCCAAGATCAATCCAATCGAATTTATCATATTTATCTTTTTATCGTTTTGTCTTTACTTTTATCCTTTATTGTTCTGCATTACTTTTATCTCTTTACCCAACTTTTCCAAACCCCTGTATCTTCTGTTCTTCTCTCGTCTCGACGACGTTTGAGGGCGTTCTAGGTGGCCTGCCGACCCTAGAACAACCCTAGACTCTCAAGCTCCGACGGGGTCCCTCCCGAGCTCGAGATTTTAGGTTTTCGTCGCCCCGTCCAAAGCGGTCTGACCGGCTTCATCAAGCGGTCTGACCGGTTTCGCTTCAAGACAACAAAAGCGGTCTGACTGGTTCTACAAAGCGATCTGACCGGTTTTGCTCCAAGGCATCGGCGACTTCGTTGGCGCGGTTTCGTGTCAACATATTTTTGGCGACTCCGCTCCCAAAAAAGTGTTGATCTACAGATCTGCTAGTCAGATTAGTATGTAAAATTGAATTATTTGGTGGATATTTAAATCTAATGATGTTTCATATGAGGTTGAAAATGGCACATCAATGGTCATGAATTTTTTTCCTTGCTCATGTGAAGGCTAGACAATCTTGTTGACATCTCGAACAACATACAGTTTACTTGCCGCTTGTATTGGGGTCATTGATTATATTACAGTGGAGGGCTTGAACTAACTATTTGTACTGCAATTTATGTAAGTTTTGAAAATAGTTATTGGATTTAATCTACTCTGGTTTGCATTGGACAATGAATGCTTTTAGCCTTTCACGATTAGGTTGTATCATGCGGTAGATGAAGAAGCCACTCAGTGGTTTTTATCTCATTTCTCTAAGAACCGGAAGGGTGACATCTCCAAGGACAAGGAGATAGTCTTCGTTTCAAGCGAAGACGAACATGACGAACAAAGAGACACTGTGAGTACTACAGCACCACCTGTTACTTTGGAGCAAATTAATCAATTATTAGTCAATGGTCAAAAACAAATGTTTGCTACTGTCCAAAACATGATTGATAGTTCGTTAGGCAAGCAACCTTTGGTCAATGATAGTAATGCTCCTAAGTTTGATGTTGCTAGTACTTCACAAAATAATGTCATGCCTCCTCGATCATCGGCAACAGCCACGCCTCAATTTGGCATGCCGATGAACTATTTTGAAGGTCAAACGACTCCAGAACAGCGCAGTCTGAACAATGCGGTCAGACCGGTTCTGGTAGACCGGTTCCAACCGGTCAGACCGGTTCTGGTACTTTAGTTGCTTATCAATCATCTCCTGAACCAACTACTAGTATGCCTTATGTTCAGGTTGATCCTAACCGAACAAATGGATTTGCTGGTAATTTTGTTCCTCCATATGCAACTACATATTATCCTACACCTCCCCAGAGTTCAGGTTATTCATACGGTGCAGTGCCAAACAATGTTTATTCGCAACAAGTACCATATGTACAGCCGAACCAGGTACCACATCATACACCGAATAATTTTACTGCGAATGTGCAAAGGCCAAATGATCCTTATCATGATCAATTGCTTGAGAAATATAAAAAGGATTTGGCCATTATGTTTAAAGAAACTTTCGGTGTAGAGCTTAAAGACAAAACTCTAGTGTGTCAAAAAATTCATCGTTGTCATTTAGTACCGGACATAAAAAGACCCGGTACTAAAGTGGCGGGAAGCCATTTTAGTACTGGGTATAAACTTGGAAGGCCCCAGGAGCCACTTTAGTACCGGCTGTTACCAGCTGGTAAAGTGGCGCGCACGTTAGTATCTCATTTAAAAATCCGAATGTTCCCTTTGTCATTATCTGGTACTGCTTTCTCATGGTTTTCAGCATTATCCTCTAATTCTATTCATACATGGTCTCAATTAGAGAAAAAATTTCATGAACACTTTTACAATAGTGATAATGAATTGAGACTTTCTCACTTAACATCGGTTAGGCAAAAGAGTGATGAGTCTGTTTCTGAGTATATTAGAAGATTTAGAGATACAAAAAACCGATGTTATAGTTTGGTTATTTCTGAAAAGGATCTTGCTGAATTATGTCTTAATGGTTTGAGATCTCATATCAAAGAAAGATTAGAAGGCTATGAGATCTCAAACCATTAAGACATAATTCAGCAAGATCCTTTTCAGAAATAACCAAACTATAACATCGGTTTTTTGTATCTCTAAATCTTCTAATATATTCAGAAACAGGCTCATCACTCTTTTGCCTAACCGATGTTAAGTGAGAAAGTCTCAATTCATTATCACTATTGTAAAAGTGTTCATGAAATTTTTTCTCTAATTGAGACCATGTATGAATGGAATTAAGAAGAAGTAAAATTTACTTTTGATGTAACCAAGTGTGATAGGATCTTTGATGAGTTTGCAAAAGCTGGGAAGTTGAAGTTCTCTCATACTTTACCACCGAATGATGAGTTGAAACGGCGAGCTTATTGCAAGTTTCATAATACTTATTCCCATGCTACCAATGATTGCAATGTTTTCCGTAGACAAATACAATCGGCCATAAACCAAGGACGATTGGTGGTTAATGTGATGAAGATTGATGAGAATCATTTTCCTATACATACACTTGAATTGGTAAATCCAAAAGTGTTAATTCGGCCGCATCAAGCCGAAAAAGCTAAAGGGAAAAATGTGATCATTGGTGAAGAAAGACCTACAAGTTCAAAGATGTCATCAGAAAAGACCACTCGGTTCAAGTTGAAGACTCAAACACTCGGGGGGCAAGACAAGAGCAGAGACGCCGGTTCTGCACAAACCGGTCTAACCGGTTCCAGAACCGGTCTGACCGGTTTACATGGGAAAGTCAAAAACAAAGCAAGGCCGAGCTTTGAAGAGCTCTTGGCCAAATATAAAGAGAAAGGGGCTGCTCAGAAACGAAAGAAGCTTCAGAACAAAGCTAGAGGTGTGAAGCCATGTCAGAAGCAGTCAATGAACACACAAGAATCAGTGAATCAACTTGCAAAGGTGGTGCCAGCAAGATCAGCGACAATCAAGCAAGTATGGAAGCCAAAACAAGTTGTTTCATCATCAACTTGAGTTAAAGCAAGGTATGGCCGATAATTTATTTATCGCCCTTAGAGTTTATATATGGCCGATGTATTGTTCATCATCGTCCTTAGACAATTTTGGTTCAGAAGATTGTTTTCTATCACGCAAGCTTTGCTAAAAAACAGGGGGGCATATGTTGACAACCAAAATTGGCAGTTGCCTAACAGAACAGGGGCAACCGGTCAGACCGGTTCTAGGAAGCGGTCAGACCGGTTTTACTGTAGCTGATCTGGCAACAACCAAACCGGTCTGACCGGTTCCTAGAAGCGGTCTGACCGGTTTCTCCCGTGGTGGAGTAGGTTTAGGACTTTAGAGTTTTATCCCATATTGTAAACCAACTCGACGGGGTATCGTCGCCCCATCAAAAAGCGGTCTGACCGGTTTCAAAAGCGGTCTGACCGGTTTAGCTCCAGGAAAGCGGTCTGACCGGTTCTACAAAGCGGTCTGACCGGTTTTGCTCCAAGGCATCGGCGACTTCGTTGGCGCGGTTTCGTGTCAACAATACGATCAATCCTTTGCTGCAGGCACTGTAAAATCAGTTTAGGCTCGTCACATCCACCAGTCATCCAAACAAAAACGCAAGCACTAATCCCCGAAACTCTACTCTTCATGATTTACTACCGGCCACTTCAAAAAGAAGATAAACCTCCAGCCTCTTTATTTTATTATATTAGGGATTGTACTGTTTTTTAATAAATAGTTTTCGGGTTGGAACCTTTTTGTTTAGAGGTTTTGGAGATTGCACTTCCGAACTGTCTGCGGCTCCGTGATGGAACTGGGAGATGGTGGGACGTGGATCACCACCGCGACGGCTCGTTGTCGTTGACGGGCCGTGGGTGGCATGGCTTCGACTTGACCAACAGCGTCTCCGCCAGGCACTTGCTGGTCTTCGAGGCTGCCTGGACTTCGCCGTTGACCTATACGACGCCTCCGGCTATCTCAACGAGTCTTCTTGTTGTTGTGAAAACAGTAAAGATGGCCTATATTTTTTTTATTGGATCTATAAAATATAAGTTTGTTTTGTTTTATATTGTTCATCCATTAAATTAATTTAATTTTTGTTAGAATTTTTAAAAATATGAAATTTGTGGAATTTAACTTATTTAAAATACTTAGGCTATTCTGTTTTTTAAAAATTCCAACGCACGAATATGAAATTCAATGTAATTTAAAATGATAAAATTCTTGTTTACTATATTTCTTTAATACACGCGCGGCACGCGCGTGCACTCTACATAGTACTATGAAGATCCAAAACTTTTGAGGCCGACGGGCCCACAAATCAGCTACAGTTGAATTTTTTTGAACCCACGATTTTCGTCGGACTCTTTAGTCACACTTTTGAAGAAATTATAAAACGTTACGCCTCGTCACGGAAAAAAAATGCGCTTACGTGGAATCGTCGACTTCGTGACCAATACGATCTCTGACTAACTATCCATTATATAATCTTATTTTCTATTAAACGTGCATGTCGCACGTGCGTTCTTGCTAGTCTATACTATAATAAAGATCCAAAACTTTTGAGGCCGACAGACCCACAAATCAGCCACAGTAAAAATTTTTTAATCCACGATTTTCGTGGGACTCTTTAGTCACACTTTTAAAGAAACTATAAAACGTTACGCCTCGTCACAAAAAAAACATGCGCTTACGTGGAATCATCGAGTTCGTATTCAATACGTTCTCTGACCAACTATCCATTATATAATTTTATTTTCTATTAAACGTAATTTTTATAATATAGATTTTCTATTAAAGACACGCACGTGCATTCTTGCTGGTTAATTATAAAAGATATTAAAAAACGTGTTAGACAAGAGGCAATTTGGATAAGGTGGAAGGGTCAAATAAATATCTCGTTCAATTATCTTATAAAATGTTGAATCAGGTAATTCAAAATATTAAATTAGGTTTCACATATTGTTAAATCAAGTGTATTCAAATGCTAAACGATGTTCACGGTAGGAGATTGGTGAACACAATGATTATACTAGATGACCTTAGTCTATCTATACTATAAAGATCCTAGACAATTGAAACACTTTTTACCATTAAAATACTCTACCCACCTCTCACACCGTGCCCAACTGTCATGCGATTTCCAGATAATAAGGCGACATGACGATGAAAATCGCATGTTAGGGAGTGAATCTATCTATAATATAAACTATAAAGATCCTAGACAATTGAAACACTTTTTACCATTAAAATACTCTACTCACCTCTCACACCGGGCCCAACTGTCACGTGATTTCCGGATAACAAGGCGACACTACGACGGAAATCGCACGTTTGGGAGTGAATCCGCTAAAACCAAAAAGATTTTGTCACCCCGCGCGTACCCATACCGCCGCCCGCAATCTATGTTTCCTAAACTTCAGCCGCCCGCAATGTATGTTTCCTATAAACTTCAGCCGCACAGCGTCTCCTCCCATATTTTTCTCCGACCTTCCTCCGCTGAAACAGCGCCGAGTCTGCCGCGCGGGATTGCGGGCTGAAGCGCCGCGCGGGATTGTATGCTGAAGCGCCGCGCGGGGTTGTATATACGGAAAGAACTTTTGGGGCCCGGCGTCCCTGGTTCGCGCGTCTCCATATGTCCGGCCTCCTTCGCGGAAGCAGCGCGGATCGGCTGTGCCTCCATCCTTCTCTGAGAATTCGTTGTGTTCTTGCACTGTGTCTTTCGCGTCCTTACTGCTTGCGTAGTGTTATTGTTCTAGGTCTGGCATACCGAGATTGAGATGTCGTGATGGCGGATCCCAACTTGCTGGTGCAACCCAACGTAGACGTGGTGTAAAACCCTCAGCTGCAGACCTGGATCATAACGGTGATGTGTTTCTATCAATTTTTATCTTCTGTCTTCTGGTGACTTGATCTGCCTTCTGGTACAATCGTGTTGACCTTGCAAACTTCAGGTAGAATCCGAACTAGGGTTGCGACAGGAGGAACGCGGGGGGTTAAACGTTCTTGACCAGATCCAAACTTGAACACCGTTGGGGGTAACGGTATGCTCATGTTTAACTAAGATGAGTTTGGACTGTTTTACCACGCTGTTGTTTCATCGTTTCATTCTAATCCTATCACAGGCCGTAAAAGATCTAGGGCCTCCAGGTCTTTGGTGTCTCATGCTGTCGAGACAGGTAGATTGTATACCGTGTTTTTTTGTTTTTGTTATAACAACGGTGCATTAAGTCATTAACCATTTATATTCAAAACACAGCTGCGACAATCAAACCGGCTGAACGTGAAAGTCAGAATACCAAGGAGAAGAACGTAAAGATTTCTGACGAAAAGAGGGCTGCAATTAACACCAGGAGGAGAGAACTATACGTGATCCGTAAGAAAAAACAAAAACAACAAACTCAACCAAAAGGTATGTGCACGTTTTCAATACTGTGTATCCAGCCAGATGTGTGGGTGTACTGGATTTTGGTAGTGTTTGTTTTTATTATGCAAGCAGTTTTGGACACACCTACCCATTTGAAAGAATTCCAAGTCAGCAATCTGAGTTTCCAAAATCCAAGTATGTAACCTTCCATTGCATAATCCTGTGTAGTACCAATTACCTACTAGGATTACTTTCTGCAGCTGCTTGGACTTTGGTTAAATCGATAGAAGTCTGCTACTGTGTTTGGCTTGTTCTGAGTGTGTGGAATAATTTGGGTCTCTTTATTTTGGTTACTACATAAATTGACTCTTGGCGTGAAATAATATTCTCTCTGAATAGCATAAATTTCTGAAGTGGTTCATGGTTGCATCAGTTTCTGCAGGAGGATAGTCGGAAACCTGAATACAAAAGTTTTAGATAAATTGTCTGTAGGCTTTGTGTTTTGTCCTTTGATCCTACGTGCTTCGTCAAAAGGTACTCATCGGTTCGACTACGCCTAAGCAATCCTCCTTTCCATGGTTGTCTTCTTGAACCCGTCTGGATAGCACGTTTGTAGGAAGGTGAGTTTCCGTAGGCAGTCTCTGGGCAAGATCACGCAGGTGGTTTTCACGCTCGACAATGACGGCTTGTCTGATGCTGTGGCAGGTTTGTTCCATCGATTTAATATGATTTCTTGGGCAAATTCTAGATAATTTTGGGCGTTCCTGATCTGACGTTGATTTGGGGAGCTGTAGATGGCAAATTGAGAAGTGAAGCGCACCAAGGTTTGATGACCAGCCGGGCAAGCAAGCACGCAACCATGAGGCAAGAACTGAAAGATATTTATTTGGTGAATTAGCTTCTGCATGCAACAAAAGCACGCATGGTAGATTCTCTGTTCCCTATTGACCAGCCGCGACTGTGTTTCCTCTACTGGTCTGTGCAGCTTCCGTCAAGTCTCTTTTCATTGTTTGAACTAATTATGTTACATATAAAGGAACTTACTCACTAATTGTTCTGATTTCCAATAACTATGTAGGATTTCATCAGCATCCTCGCCGCCAGTAGTTGATTGTCAAAGATCTTCACGGCATTGAGTGGAAATATTGTCACATCTTTCATGGTGAGTAATTTCAACCCTTCAACTCTGTCTGCTGTGCATTTTGTGATAAGGAGTGTTTGTGATAAGCGACATCTTCTAAGCACAAATTGTTCATTTTTTAGTTTAGCCCATTTTCAGTTGGCGTCGCCGGTTTAGAATTTGTAGCTCACTTTTTCAGTCTCTATTGAACGATGGGTTTTCAGTTCGAAAAAACGTCGGTGTACGTCCTGGGCGGCATGTACACCCCGAGGGGAAGCCGGACACGTGCAGGGGCGGCAGCGGCATCCCGCCTCCTCCTCCCCCGCCACTCACCGCTCGTTTCCCGTTCCCCATTCACCACCGCCTCGCCCTACGCGTTCCTCCACGCGCGTCCCTTCTCCCCGCCCCCGCAGCGTCCTGCCCAGTCGGCTGAGGCAGAGGTCACCCCTGCTGAGGCGCGCCTGCTCGTGCTCCTCATCGGCGTCAAGGAGCTCGGATGGCCGGGACGAGGTGGTCGGCTACAGCGAGCTCCTCGACGCGGTCAGCGCCGCGCGGACGCACACCAAGGCCGAGGTGCTCGCGTGGGCCATGGATGACGTGTGCTGCTCTTCTGGGACAAGGCGTACCCTTTCGATCCCACGGCAGGCGGCGACGGCGGCGCTAAGGCTGCTGCGCAGCTGCCGTTCCCCTCCGGGATCCACGCACTTAAGCAGCAGCGAGGGCCTCCCATGGCGGCGCCGGTGCGGCACTCGGGGCGAACTGGAAGTAGCAGCCGGAGGCGGAAACGAAGAAGGAAAAGAAAAATATCCCTCGCTTGAGCGCATCTCCCTTGCTGATTTTTCATGAATATTCATTGCTAATTTGTGTCAGATTTTTGTTGATTTATGTCAGACTGTTGTTGATTTTCCATGAACATTACTGATTTGCTGAAATGAATGTTCATGTACATTATTTGTGTCATATATTTCTTTTTGACATTTATGAATCCTCTTCTGAATCGTCGGCCTGTTCGGTTGGCTTGTCCAGCCATCGTCGCCCTGTTCGGCTGGCTTGTCCAGCCACCAATCAGCAGTGTTTTTTTCTCTGCAAAACCAGTATCAACCACCAGCTATCAACCATTCAGCAATATTTTTGTCTCAGCAAAAACCAGCACCAGCCAGCCGAACAGGGTAAAATTTCCTGTGAACATTTGTATCAGATCTTTCTTGCTTTCTTTTTCTCAAAAAAGGAAGATTGAACATTTATTGCTGATTTATATCAAATTGTTACTGATTTATTTATATCATAATTTGAAGGAACGTTTCGTCTTGTTAATTTATTTTTGTCGAATTGCAAACAAAAACTTTTTGTCCGGACATCCATGCAGTTGTTTATTCCCTAATCACCATTGACTACATAAACTTCTGCGCGAATCTTAAAGCGGCCGGCCATCCCGCTCGATGCACAAAAGTTGCTATGTTTTCAGTTCTAGGCATGAGTTTTAATCTTTTGCTTTCGGTTGAAGACAGGTCTAGAAATTCAGATGTACACTTTAAGAAGTCCTGACAATTCAAAGTGGAAAGAATTGAGAGTACTAATTTTTCCCACCATTAGGAGTAAAAAGAATTATGACATGATATGTTGATAAAATTTCCTACTTTTTTCTGTTTCAAAATATCCCTTTTCTCTGAATTAGGATAGTTGATGTCCGTGAAGTTTTTTTGTTGAAGTGGTGAATCGGTCATGTTGTCAAATTAAGCTATGGATACAGCTTCAAAATAATGGCCCGAACTTCCATTTGCTGGCGTGCATTGACTGGGTGCCATTTAATCATCCAGCATTTTGCCTGAGTGGTGTACAAGCTTTGTTTATAAATAAGAGGGGGGCTGTGCACGGAAGGTTAGCCTTCTGAAGCACTATTTAGGAGTACATTTTTTCTGACACAGATGTTAACATTGAATGTGCAAGTGTTTTATTTTTAGCAAGTTTATTTAAGCAGGTCATGGTTAAATGAGCCAACAACACTGCAAGTAAGCTTCTAGACATTTTAATTAGGGAGTGTTTCCACCCTTATTAGCAACATCAATTTTGATTTTACCCCTATTTTTTAGTATTTGTGAATTTGCCCAGAGTTGCTTGCCCAGCGATATACCGACTGCTCAACAATATTGTTTGATATGTGAGAAACCAATAGTTACAGCTTTGGTGATTCACAGCCCAAACCTTGTTTTGCTTATACTATTTTTTCTGTCTTCAGTTCAGTTATCTACACAAATAATTCAGGCTTGTTACTATCTAGAACCAGACTTTTATTAACAATCTAATGAGAATTTCAAGTTATTGTTTTCACAAAATTGCTTTATTGGCACACTGCACACCGGTAAGCGCCCTCCTCAGATATCACAAGCCTATATAAACTGAGTAATTTGCCAGTTCTAATATGCATCGGCTATATATATATTAGTCCTTGACTTGTGATTTAGTGTGCTTCAGTCAGCCATGTGATCCATGTCCTGGCTTTTACATATGTTCTATTAAAAATCATATAGTTCAATCTTTAGATACTTTCTGAATTGTGATATTAATTAAGCGGATATCATGGAGGGTTTCTACATTGGGCCAGTAGGAGATGGTGATCCGAGGACAAAAGTCTTTCTGTTCCGAATGGTCTATGGGGGAAAAAGCTATAATTTCTGAGTGTTCAGCTAGCTTTCATGATAAGTAAGGTGCTTGGTCTGAGTCTGTTAGAGCATGAAGCAGGTTGTTGCTCATGCCTGAGTCTTAGGAGAACACTATGTTGCTTTTGACTGACTGGAGTTTGTCGGTTGCTGAAAGTGCATCTAGGCACTTAATTAATTTTGGTGATTAATGACAATGGAAATTTGGATATAATATTGTGCATGAGCTGTGCAGGAATAAAAGTGAATAGAAAAGCAAAGGAATATGAAATGAAGGTCCCCAATTCTTATCTATATGGTGGTTGATTAGATTGAAGATTTAAATTCTATTTTTGGTTTGAAATTGAGTATAGGACCACCGTACTATCAAGGGGGACGTGGTTGATCAATTCAAGATGCTAAAAGTGCTTCATTTGAGATGATAAATCCATGAGAGACACAAAAAGACCTCACTCACAAAAGTCTGTGTAGCCGGAACTTAGGCCGGATGATCCGGTCAGGAAGTTCCGGGCGGCTCGGTCTCGAGTTTCTACGGACCGGAAGTTCCGACTGTAGCTTCGGAAGATACATGACTTAGCCGTTTTTCGAGCTCATGAGTGCCCTGAGTGCAAGTTCCGACCCTAGGCCGGAAGATCCGACCGGAAGTTCTGGCCGGCTCTGTCTTGATAAGTTTCCAGGCCGGAAGATCCGAGCTTGACCGGAAGAGCTGACACATGGACGGAAGATCCGGCCCCTGGAATTTTTCTGGGGTTTTCTAACTGTTCTGTCTGTTGCTGGAAGATCCGACCACGTGTCGGAAGATCCGATACCCCTTCGCAGAGCACATAACGGTCATATTTTGGGGGTTGGTATAAATACCCCTCACCCCCCTCATTCATGGGGGGCTGCACACACGAACTACCACAAGACAAAAGCATTCACTCTACTCCTCAAATCCCCTCCCAAGCTTGATTCTTGCCAAGATTCACCTAGGGCTTGAGTGAGAGAGAAGATTAGGGGTGAGAACTCCCATTGTTCATCTCGTGAAGCACTTCAAGCAACTTGAGTTCATCGATTCACGTTTGCTACTCTTGGAGCTTGCTTCTAGACGGTTAGAGGTGCCGGTGAACTCCCATTCTCTTGTGGTTTGAGTCCTGGAAGTTTGTAGTACCCTCTCTCTTCGTGGGAGCACATAGTAAGTAACTCAATCCTCCTTTGTGGTTGATTGGGGGAGACTTGGGGCTAGTGTGACAGCCCGGCTCGTTGTGAGCTTCTCAACGGAGACATAGCTCCTTTATGGAGTGAACTTCGAAAGTAAATCCATTGTATAACATTATCAAAATGCAGATTGGACTTTACCATTGCGTAGCTCTCGTCGAGACGATCAAGATTCATATGTGGAACGCCTGATTTGGATTCCGGATGAGGGAGTTATGACTTCGGGAAGATTTGCATCTGGGAAAACCGGTCAGACCGGTTTCACAATCCGGTCTGACCAGTTTGGGCCTGTGTAATCCGAGTTGGAATTGTATTTTAGCACGAGTTTTATTAGGGTTTCGACTCCTAAAAGGGTAAGACCTCCCTGGCCTATAAATATAAGGGCTCGTGGCCGATTGAGAGGACATCATCCAATCGAATCAAACATCTATCTTTACTTTTACCTCTCCAATCTCTTTTTCCAACCTCCATGCTTTTCATCCTCTGATCTCTACGGTCATAGATGACGTCCTAAGGCTTGCTGGTCGACCTAGGGCACGCCGGCGACGTCCACGCCTTGACGGGGTCCCTACCGGGCGAGAGCTTCGACGGCCTTTGCTAGTTTGCTCGTAAACTAGTCGTTCTTCGCCACGTAAGTGCGTTGATTATCTCTTTACTGGTTTGCTCGTAAACCTAGTCGTTCTCCAGCACGTAAGCTTGGTAGTTACCCTCACGAGCAGCTGATTTCCTGCGAAACCCTAGGAAACCGGTCTGACCGCTTTGTTGAACCGGTCTGACCGCTTTGTCCCCCTGAAACCGGTCTGACCGCTTCTCTAAACCGGTCTGACCGCTTTGTGCGGTTCTGCTACTGTTCGGCCTGTTCGCGACCCGTGCGTCAAGCGCTCTCTCGTGTGTTGACCGAGATTTACGTCAACAAAGGGCCGCCGGTGGGGGAGAGAAAGGGGCCCCGGCCAGCACGGGAAGGGCGGCGGCACGGGAAAGGGGAAAGGCGACGGGGGCGGGCGCGGGCAGAGGGGGCGAGGCTGCGCGAGGGGCGGCGCGGGTGGGGTGGGGCGGCCGGGGAGGACGGCGAGGCGAGAGGGAGGAGAGGGGACGGGAGCG
>OAMR01000019.1:4633703-4652062 GCA_900205405.1 Echinochloa crus-galli | reverse complement strand
TTTAGTAATTAAATTGTATTTATTTAATTTTATGCTCATATTTATCTAAGGAAAATAAATTATTTTGAGAAAATAAAATTAAATATAAGGTTAGAAACATTTTTGTTGCATTCATGCTGCTGCATTGTGTTTTGTTTGTGTGCGGTTCAATTGGAATTTAAATTCTGTTTAAATTCGAATTTGAATCGTTTGTTTGGAGCTCTAGAAAAGTTGTAGCAGCCCGAGTCCCGTTTTCTAGATAAATATGAGCATAAATTAAATAAAAGTGATTTAATTACTAAATTTCAAAATGGGCATTTTTAGGGTGTTACAAACCTACCCCCCTTAAGATGAATCTCGCCCTCGAGATTCGGGTGTGGATGGGAATAACTGTGGATACTCTGCTCTGAGGTCTTCTTCTCTTTCCCAAGTCGCTTCATCCACTGAATGGCGGCTCCACTGAACCTTGCACATCCGGATCACTTTATTTCTGGTGACTCTTTCTAACTCTTCCAAAATTCTGACAGGCTGCTCAGTATAGGTAAGATTTTCCTCCACATTCAGCTCATCAATCGGAATCTGTTCCTCAGGTACTCGCAAGCACTTTTTCAACTGAGACACATGGAACACATCATGTACTCCTGCTAACTTCTCAGGTAGCTCCAACTGATATGCCACCTCACCCTTCCGACCAAGTACCTTGAACGGTCCAATGTATTGAGGTGCTAACTTGCCCTTTACGTTGAACCTCTTCACGCCTCTCATTGGTGACACCTTGAGATACACGAAGTCTCCAACTTCGAAGTTGAGATCCCTCCGTCGGTTATCTGCATAGCTCTTCTGTCTGGATTGTGCCACTTTCAGATTCTGTCTGATTATCTTCACTTGTCGCTCTGCCTCTCTTAGTATTTTAGGTCCAAATACCTGACTTTCTCCTGTCTGATTCCAGAATAGTGGTGTCCTCCACTTTCTGCCATACAGAGCCTCGAATGGTGCCATTTGCAAACTCTTCTGATAGCTGTTGTTGTATGAGAATTCTGCGTACGGTAAACTCCTGTCCCAACTAGCACCGTATTGTAGAGCACATGCTCTCAACATATCCTCCAATATCTGATTCGTCCGTTCTGTCTGCCCATCTGTCTGCGGATGGTAAGCTGAACTGAACTGTAGCTTAGTGTCCATAGACTCATGCAGTTGTCGCCAAAAGTGTGATGTGAACTGGGTACCTCGATCTGACACTATTCTTTTCGGTACCCCATGCAAACACACAATCCTCTCCATATACAACTCCGCTAGTCTGGCTCCCGTGTAGGTGGTCTTTACTGGAAGGAAATGTGCCACCTTGGTCAGACGATCCACAATTACCCAGATTGAGTCAAATCCCCTCTGAGTGCGAGGTAAGCCAGTGATGAAATCCATACCGACTTCTTCCCACTTCCATTCAGGTACCTTCAGGGGCTGGAGCAAACCTGCTGGCCTCTGATGTTCAGCCTTGACTCTCCGACATGTGTCACATAGAGCTACGTATGTGGCCACATCTCTCTTCAATCCGTACCACCAAAATCTCTCTTTGATATCTTGGTACATCTTGGTACTACCCGGGTGTATCGAATACGCCGATTCATGGGCTTCCCTGAGAATTGCATCCCTGATCTGCACTACATCTGGTACACAGATCCTCTTCTCATACCACAATGTCCCTTGTTCATCTACTCGAAAACCAGGGGCTTTTCCTAATGCCACCAGTTCCATAATCTCCTTGATCTTCTCATCTGTGAGCTGTCCTTTTCGGATCTCTTGTTCCAAGGTCGGTTCTATTGCCATCTCGGTGACGCTGTTCACAAATCCCAGACTCATCCTCTCAAACTCTGAACTGAGTTCCTCTGATAAGCAATGTCCCATGATCTTATTCACGTAACTCCTTCTACTCAAAGCATCTGCCACCAGGTTGGCCTTCCCTGGATGATAATGAATCTCCAGGTCGTAGTCCTTGATCAACTCTAACCAACGAAGTTGCCTCATATTCAGATCTAACTGAGTGAACACATACTTGAGACTTTTGTGATCAGTGTAAATATCAAACTTATGACCAATCAAGTAATGCCTCCAAATCTTCAAAGCATGCACCACAGCTGCTAACTCCAGATCGTGTGTCGGGTAGTTCTGCTCATGCTTCCTCAACTGCCTCGATGCATAAGCTACTACTCTGCCTTCCTGCATGAGTACACAACCCAGTCCTAGACGGGATGCATCGCAGTAGATAGAGAAACTCTTGGCAAGATCAGGCAAAACCAGCACTGGGGCTGTTGTCAGTCTTTTCTTCAACTCTTCAAAGCTGGCCTGACACTGCTCTGTCCAGACGAACTTGGCATTCTTCTCCAGCAACGCCGTCAGGGGCTTAGCAATCTTGGAGAATCCTTCAATGAACCGTCGATAATACCCGGCCATCCCAAGGAAACTCCTGATTTCGCTAACATCCCGAGGCGGATTCCAGCTCAACACATCACTGACCTTCTGCTAACCTTTTTCGGATCAACTGCCACTCCACCATTGGACAACACGTGTCCCAAGAATGCTACTTCCTTCAACCAGAACTCACACTTGCTCAACTTGGCATACAACTGATGCTCACGGAGTCTCTGCATCACCAACCTCAAATGCTCCTCATGTTCTTCTTCATTCTTGGAGAAGACCAGAATATCATCAATGAACACCACCACGAACTTGTCAAGATAGTCCATGAACACACTGTTCATCAAATACATGAAGTATGCTGGTGCATTTGTCAATCCAAACGACATGACTGTGAACTCATATAGACCATATCGGGTTGTGAAGGCTGTTTTGGGGATGTCAGTCACTCGTATTCTCATCTGATGGTAACCGGATCGGAGATCAATCTTAGAGAACACACATGCTCCTTTCAATTGGTCGAAGAGATCATCAATCCTTGGCAACGGATACTTGTTCTTGATGGTTACTTCATTCAAAGCTCGGTAATCCACACACAATCTCTGGGTCCCATCTTTCTTATCCACAAACAAAACTGGTGCTCCCCAAGGGGAAGAACTAGGACGAATATACCCTTTTGCTAACAACGCCCTTAATTCCTCCTTAAGTTTCTCTAGTTCTTTTACTCCCACTGATTCGTCCGTTCAGTCTGCCCATCAGTCTGCGGATGATAAGCTGAGCTGAAATGCAGCTTTGTGTCCATCGACTCATGCAACCTCTTCCAGAAACACATCTGGGAAATCGCACACCACTCTGATGTCCTTCAGTGCTACACCCTCGGCCTGGTAGATCTGGTTGTGCCCCATGGGACTAGCTGCTTGATATTCCACTTTCTCACCAGTCTTTGCTGTCAGCTGCACTGTTCTCTTGGAACACTGAATCACCCCATCATATCTGGCTAACCAGCTCATACCCAGAATCAAGTCAAACCCAAGGGTTTCTAGGACTATCGGATTCACCACAAAGTCTACCCCCCTTATGGTGATGGTGATACAGGGGCAACGTAAAGTGGCACGTTGTTCTCCCCCGGGTGAACTAACTACCATGGGGTTCCCCATGGGTTGCAAGATCATCATGTTCTTTTTCACGAAAGCCGCAGATATGAAAGCATGCGAAGCTCCAGTATCAAACAAAACAGTTGCGAGAGTCGAGTTGACAGGGAACGTACCCACAACGACATCCGTTGCTCCTTCTGCGGTTTCCGCACCCATGTGGTTGACCTTGCCTGTCGCTGGGTTCTGCTGCTGATTCCCATTCTGGTTCTGCGGTTGACCAACCCTCTGATTGTTGTTTTGACCAACGGTGTTCTGAGCCTTGCGAGGACAAGCGCTGGCATAGTGTCCTAGCTCACCACAACCAAAACACCTCGGAGCCGCAGGTGCATTGTTGGCCGGGTTGGGGCGTTGGACAGGACCATTCTGTGGCTGGTTCTGAGGACGCTGCTGAGGTGGTGCTGGAAGGTACTGGGGACGTGGCTGGTACTGGGGACGTTGCTCATACTGGTTGCGGTTCATCGGACCGGACTGTCCCTGGAAACGTTGCGGGGTCACCATTTGCTGGTTTCCTTGCTGAGGATTGAAGCGAAGGCGAACATTGCTTCCTGACGGTGTGCCTTGAAGCTTCCTCTTCTTTTCCTCCATCTCACGGCGCTTGTGCTCTAGCAGTAGTGCGCTATCCACCAGTTCTTGAAAAGTGGCGAACTTGGAACACAGGAGCTGGTACTGTAGTGTATCATGCAGGCCATCTCGGAATCGGGTCTGCTTCTTCCTATCCGTATTCACGTCTTCTGGAGCATAACGGGCCTAGACGGGATGCATCACAGTAGATAGAGAAACTCTTAGCCAAATCTGGCAATACTATGGAACGCGCCGGGTCCTTTCACGGCGCCCAGCCCCCGAGCATGCGAGGGTCTTGGCCTGGTTCCTTTGGAACGCGCCGGGTCCTTTCACGGCGCCCAGCCCCCGAGCATGCGAGGGTCTTGGCCTGGTTCCTTTGGAACGCGCCGGGTCCTTTCACGGCGCCCAGCCCCCGAGCATGCGAGGGTCTTGGCCTGGTTCCTTTGGAACGCGCCGGGTCCTTTCACGGCGCCCAGCCCCCGAGCATGCGAGGGTCTTGGCCTGGTTCCTTTGGAACGCGCCGGGTCCTTTCACGGCGCCCAGCCCCCGAGCATGCGAGGGTCTTGGCCTGGTTCCTTTGGAACGCGCCGGGTCCTTTCACGGCGCCCAGCCCCCGAGCATGCGAGGGTCTTGGCCTGGTTCCTTTGGAACGCGCCGGGTCCTTTCACGGCGCCCAGCCCCCGAGCATGCGAGGGTCTTGGCCTGGTTCCTTTGGAACGCGCCGGGTCCTTTCACGGCGCCCAGCCCCCGAGCATGCGAGGGTCTTGGCCTGGTTCCTTTGGAACGCGCCGGGTCCTTTCACGGCGCCCAGCCCCCGAGCATGCGAGGGTCTTGGCCTGGTTCCTTTGGAACGCGCCGGGTCCTTTCACGGCGCCCAGCCCCCGAGCATGCGAGGGTCTTGGCCTGGTTCCTTTGGAACGCGCCGGGTCCTTTCACGGCGCCCAGCCCCCGAGCATGCGAGGGTCTTGGCCTGGTTCCTTTGGAACGCGCCGGGTCCTTTCACGGCGCCCAGCCCCCGAGCATGCGAGGGTCTTGGCCTGGTTCCTTTGGAACGCGCCGGGTCCTTTCACGGCGCCCAGCCCCCGAGCATGCGAGGGTCTTGGCCTGGTTCCTTTGGAACGCGCCGGGTCCTTTCACGGCGCCCAGCCCCCGAGCATGCGAGGGTCTTGGCCTGGTTCCTTTGGAACGCGCCGGGTCCTTTCACGGCGCCCAGCCCCCGAGCATGCGAGGGTCTTGGCCTGGTTCCTTTGGAACGCGCCGGGTCCTTTCACGGCGCCCAGCCCCCGAGCATGCGAGGGTCTTGGCCTGGTTCCTTTGGAACGCGCCGGGTCCTTTCACGGCGCCCAGCCCCCGAGCATGCGAGGGTCTTGGCCTGGTTCCTTTGGAACGCGCCGGGTCCTTTCACGGCGCCCAGCCCCCGAGCATGCGAGGGTCTTGGCCTGGTTCCTTTGGAACGCGCCGGGTCCTTTCACGGCGCCCAGCCCCCGAGCATGCGAGGGTCTTGGCCTGGTTCCTTTGGAACGCGCCGGGTCCTTTCACGGCGCCCAGCCCCCGAGCATGCGAGGGTCTTGGCCTGGTTCCTTTGGAACGCGCCGGGTCCTTTCACGGCGCCCAGCCCCCGAGCATGCGAGGGTCTTGGCCTGGTTCCTTTGGAACGCGCCGGGTCCTTTCACGGCGCCCAGCCCCCGAGCATGCGAGGGTCTTGGCCTGGTTCCTTTGGAACGCGCCGGGTCCTTTCACGGCGCCCAGCCCCCGAGCATGCGAGGGTCTTGGCCTGGTTCCTTTGGAACGCGCCGGGTCCTTTCACGGCGCCCAGCCCCCGAGCATGCGAGGGTCTTGGCCTGGTTCCTTTGGAACGCGCCGGGTCCTTTCACGGCGCCCAGCCCCCGAGCATGCGAGGGTCTTGGCCTGGTTCCTTTGGAACGCGCCGGGTCCTTTCACGGCGCCCAGCCCCCGAGCATGCGAGGGTCTTGGCCTGGTTCCTTTGGAACGCGCCGGGTCCTTTCACGGCGCCCAGCCCCCGAGCATGCGAGGGTCTTGGCCTGGTTCCTTTGGAACGCGCCGGGTCCTTTCACGGCGCCCAGCCCCCGAGCATGCGAGGGTCTTGGCCTGGTTCCTTTGGAACGCGCCGGGTCCTTTCACGGCGCCCAGCCCCCGAGCATGCGAGGGTCTTGGCCTGGTTCCTTTGGAACGCGCCGGGTCCTTTCACGGCGCCCAGCCCCCGAGCATGCGAGGGTCTTGGCCTGGTTCCTTTGGAACGCGCCGGGTCCTTTCACGGCGCCCAGCCCCCGAGCATGCGAGGGTCTTGGCCTGGTTCCTTTGGAACGCGCCGGGTCCTTTCACGGCGCCCAGCCCCCGAGCATGCGAGGGTCTTGGCCTGGTTCCTTTGGAACGCGCCGGGTCCTTTCACGGCGCCCAGCCCCCGAGCATGCGAGGGTCTTGGCCTGGTTCCTTTGGAACGCGCCGGGTCCTTTCACGGCGCCCAGCCCCCGAGCATGCGAGGGTCTTGGCCTGGTTCCTTTGGAACGCGCCGGGTCCTTTCACGGCGCCCAGCCCCCGAGCATGCGAGGGTCTTGGCCTGGTTCCTTTGGAACGCGCCGGGTCCTTTCACGGCGCCCAGCCCCCGAGCATGCGAGGGTCTTGGCCTGGTTCCTTTGGAACGCGCCGGGTCCTTTCACGGCGCCCAGCCCCCGAGCATGCGAGGGTCTTGGCCTGGTTCCTTTGGAACGCGCCGGGTCCTTTCACGGCGCCCAGCCCCCGAGCATGCGAGGGTCTTGGCCTGGTTCCTTTGGAACGCGCCGGGTCCTTTCACGGCGCCCAGCCCCCGAGCATGCGAGGGTCTTGGCCTGGTTCCTTTGGAACGCGCCGGGTCCTTTCACGGCGCCCAGCCCCCGAGCATGCGAGGGTCTTGGCCTGGTTCCTTTGGAACGCGCCGGGTCCTTTCACGGCGCCCAGCCCCCGAGCATGCGAGGGTCTTGGCCTGGTTCCTTTGGAACGCGCCGGGTCCTTTCACGGCGCCCAGCCCCCGAGCATGCGAGGGTCTTGGCCTGGTTCCTTTGGAACGCGCCGGGTCCTTTCACGGCGCCCAGCCCCCGAGCATGCGAGGGTCTTGGCCTGGTTCCTTTGGAACGCGCCGGGTCCTTTCACGGCGCCCAGCCCCCGAGCATGCGAGGGTCTTGGCCTGGTTCCTTTGGAACGCGCCGGGTCCTTTCACGGCGCCCAGCCCCCGAGCATGCGAGGGTCTTGGCCTGGTTCCTTTGGAACGCGCCGGGTCCTTTCACGGCGCCCAGCCCCCGAGCATGCGAGGGTCTTGGCCTGGTTCCTTTGGAACGCGCCGGGTCCTTTCACGGCGCCCAGCCCCCGAGCATGCGAGGGTCTTGGCCTGGTTCCTTTGGAACGCGCCGGGTCCTTTCACGGCGCCCAGCCCCCGAGCATGCGAGGGTCTTGGCCTGGTTCCTTTGGAACGCGCCGGGTCCTTTCACGGCGCCCAGCCCCCGAGCATGCGAGGGTCTTGGCCTGGTTCCTTTGGAACGCGCCGGGTCCTTTCACGGCGCCCAGCCCCCAAGCATGGGAGGGTCTTGGCCTGGTTCCTTTGGAACGCGCCGGGTCCTTTCACGGCGCCCAGCCCCCGAGCATGCGAGGGTCTTGGCCTGGTTCCTTTGGAACGCGCCGGGTCCTTTCACGGCGCCTAGCCCCCAAACATGCGACGGTCTGGGCCTGGTTCCTTTGGAACGTGCCATGTCCTTTCATGGTGCCCAGCCCCCAAGCATGTGAGGGTCTTGTCCTGGTTCCTTTGGAACTCGCCGGGTCCTTTCACGGCGCCCAGCCCCCCAGCATGTGAGGGTCTTGGCCTGGTTCCTTTGGAACGCGCCGGGTACATTCATGGCGACCAGCCCCCAAGCATGGGAGGGTCTTGACCTTTCAAATTCGAATTTAAACAGAATTTAAATTCCAACTGAATCACACACAAACAAAACTCAATGCAGAGAGCATGAATGCAACAAAAATGTTTCTAACCTTATATTTAATTTTATTTCTCATAAATAATTTATTTTCCTTAGATAAATATGAGGATTAAATTGAATAAAAGCAAATATAATTACTAAATTTTAAAATAGGCATTTTTAGGGTGTTACACTTGCAAAGGTTTGTTAGGTGGGGCTCGGTCCCTTTCGACAGGGACCAAGGGCACGGAAGCACTCCCTCGATGGGATCCCCCGGCTAGCTGCCCTTGTCTGGCCCTGAACACAACTGGGGCGTCCCCAAACTTCGCGTTCGGGGTAAAGTCCGATGAGCACACCCGAATCATCCCTGACTCTGTCGATCTGGGGCGCCTGTCGAACCTTTTCGTGGGCCAGGCTTCGAACCCCTGATCAGTAGGGCCTCGAGGCGGGTGCTCGAGCACCTTCGAGCCACGGTGGTGCATGCCATGGCCGCCTCGATTTTCGTTCGATCTGGAGGGCGCCCTCGAGCCCTTTCGAGGGGTGGGCTTTGGCCCCTCCTGATCAGTAGAAGTTTCGAGGCGATTGCCTTACCCGTAGAGGTCCACCCGCTTGTCACCTAGGGCTTTTTGGTCATTTGTCTGCATCTTGACCGTTCGACGGGGCGGTCGTGGCTGACGTGGCGCGGAGGAGGCGAAGCGGAGGTAATGGGCACACCTTTTCAGGCCGAATAGTGCGGGTGACGGTCAGTGAGGCGACGCGCGGTCAGGTTGGTTGCCGTGGCGTTTGGTTTTACCGTGCCGTATTTATTGCCGCCGCCCGCGCGTGCTTGGCTTTCCACGTGGTGGGGCCCGACCGTCAGTGGCCTATGGCGCGGCGGGGCCTGCCGCAGCGTGTTTCGCCTACTGTGGTGGGGCCCTCCCTCTCCCTCTCTTATAAAATGGAAAACGGGGGAGGAGGGGATTTTTACCTCAGCCATTCGTGCTTTTCTTGCCGCCGCCTTCGTGTTCCTCGCGCTCCTTGAGCCCGCCGCCGCCTGCCATCTGCCTTCGCCTCTTCTCGCCGTAGTCGCTTGCATCCCATGCTCTGTTCATCGCCATGGCGTATCTTGAGGAAGCCACGGAGTGGGGCCCGTCGACCGCCACCGACCACATCCTGTAGGGTCTGGTGGGCACCGAGCAACTCCCGCCGAAGGGCGGCCCTGCGCGCCCGGCATGGATAGCGCCGCCGCTGTCACACAACGCGCCCAACCCTCCGACGGACTACGTGGTGAAGCTTCGTTCGCTTCCACGAGCGGGGCTTCAACGCCCCTCACCAGCCAGTTCAAGCGCGGCCTCTGCGCCCACTACGGCGTGGAGCTTCAGAACTTCTCCCCCAACGCCATTTCGCAGGCGACAGCTTTCATCGTTGTGTGCGAGGGGTTGTTGGGGATCAGGGCCCACTTGGATTTGTGGGTTCACCTCTTCCGCGGCGAGTTCAGCTCTGCCGGCGCGGGGAAAGGGCCGCGGCGTGCCATTAGCGTCGACGGCCTCACCTTCCAGCCGTATCCTCACCGGAAGGACGCGTACATCCCGTGCAAGATGACGACGAACAATAGCGGCTGGGCGAAGCGGTGGTTCTACCTCAGCAACGACAACCCGGGGCTCCCGGCCTACACCGGCAAGACCTTGTCAGAGAAGTCCAAGTTGTGGGAGTACGACATCAAGGACGCCAGCCGGCGGGAGAGGCTCGCCCCCCTCGTCGAGGCTCTCGGCATGCTGAGGGAGAAGAAGGTCACCGTGGCCCACGTCCTCGCGCAGTGCCATCACCGGAGGGTGGTCCCTCTCATGGAGAGGTCGCTTCCCCTGTTCAAGATGACGGGGGACGCGGACCCGGCGGACCTGGCGGCTTCGAGGATGCTTCAGGAGCCGCTCCTTGAAGTGCATGCCTTCGCGTGGACGCGGTCGGTGGTGCACCCGAGCGTGCTGCCGAGCAACCCCGACGACATTTGGTCGGTGAAGCTGCGCCCCGAAGAGGGCTACATTTCGCTGGTAGGTGTTTTTCTGTCTTCTTATCCCTTGGATGGGTTGGATTGGTCTTTCTTGGGTTTAATCGATGTTCTTCGCGGTTTTAGGGGGTGGCACGACATGTGCGTCGATCTCCCGCGCCCGCCCCTGACGTGCAGGCGGTGAATCGCGCCAGCGTCGACCAGCAGCGGGAGGAGAAAGCGAGGAAGAAGGCATCGAGCCTAAGGAGGACCGCCCGACGGGGCGAGCACCAGGCCGCGCTCCGCCGGTGGGAGAATGAAGGCGGGGAGGAGCCGGAGACCCCAGAGGACATGCCGGACCCCTCTAGCAGCAATGACGAAGACGTCGGCGGGGGCCCTCCCGTCGGCGAGGTGGAGGAGGAGGTAGAGGCCGTGCCGCCGCCGGAGGCGGGCACGGTGATTTAGACGGAAGCTGCGCCCGCAGCGACGCAGGCACGCTCCGCGTCCGTTGTGGCGGGCGCGCTACGCCTCGGCGGGTCGACACCCCCGTCGAGGGCAAGGAATTCGAGGGGGGCGCAGCCCCCGAGCGGTTCGAGAGGCGCGCCAGCCCGCGAAGAGCTCGAAGCGAAGCTATCAGGACTACACCATCCGGTCAGTTACGCGTTTACCCCTTTTCTTCCTTAGTTTTTGCGGCTAGCCTCTTTTGCTAAAGTCCTCTTTTCTCTCAGGGGTCATTCATCGGCGCGTGCAGATCCCACCCTTGCGCCCAAGAAGGCGCTGAAGGTCGGCGTGAGCGATTCTCCTCACGCACGGGGGCTGCCCTCGCCCGGTGCCTCACGCCCAGCGGCAGCGCCCGTTGCTGCTCGCCAAGCAGCGGTGGGGAGGCTAGCGCCTGGGGCGCGGGACCCCCAAGTCGAGGTGCCGGCGTAGAGGCCCTGTCTCTTATACACGGTGCCAGGACAAGGGCCCGCGACGGCGCCCGAGGAGTGAGGGCCGGGGTCCCCGGCGGCAGCGACCGAGGAGCAGGGGCCGGAGGCCCCGATGGTGGAGTCGGCGGGCCGCACGACGGTTGTGGCCTCCGCGGAGGCGGCGGGGCGGGGTGAGGCACCGTCGTCGAGCATTGCCGCCGTTCGACTGGTCTCGGTGGCGGGCGACGTGCACGTTCCCCTTGAGGGTGCGACCGCGACCCGAACGCCAGCGGCCCCCCATAGGTGTCCGTGTCCGGCGGCGCGCCCGAGGGAGACACGGTCGTGTGGGAGCCGCACCCAGCTCAGCAAGGCTGGGATGCGTGACCGACGTAGCCCGGCGTCCCTGACTGGGTGTGGCAAAGCATGAGGGCGGAGAACGGGCTGTAGTATTGAGCCCGGCAGATCGGGGTGACCCTGGAGCGGTCCATCTCAGAAGCCTTCGAGCTCCACTCGAAGCAAGCGCTGGAGCTTCACGGGGTAACCTTTTTTCTCTGCGTTTCTTGAAGTTAGTTTGGTACTTCGCTTCTTGCTTTATCTCTGTTTTGCTCTTGGTCAGCTCCTGCTGGAAGAGGTGTCGGTCAAGGCCAGGCGCATCATGGACTTGTATGCCGACCTTGACTGCTACGCACATGAGAACTCGAGCCTGGGTCTGGAGGTGACTCAGCTCAACGCCCAGGTCAAGGACGCGGAGGCAAACGCGCGCGCGCACGAGGAGGCCCGGGCTCGCGCGGAACGGGAGTGCAACGCGCTCAAGAGCGCAGCCGAGCAAGACGCCCGGGAGCTGACCACGACGCAGGGGCAGCTCGAGTCGGAGCGCAAGGTGCGCGCTGACGCGGAGGCCCGACTTGTGGAGGCACAAGACTTGCTCCGGCAGGAGCACGAGGCGCTCTTGGTGGCGCAAGCCTCGCTCGAGCAGGAGCGCAAGGACCGCGAGGCCGCGCAGTCCCGTCTCTCGGAGGTGATGGCCCGGGCGGAGCAGGAGGCCCGGGAGGCCGAATAGCTGGGTCGCTCGCTTCAAGAGAAGGAGAGCGCGCTGGCCACCACGGAGAACCTGCTCCAGCAGGAGCGGACGACGCTTGCCGGGGCCCAGGCTACGGTGGAAGGTACAATCCCTTGCTTTTTAGGTCCTTTGCTTGTATTATTGCTTGTTGGGGTTTGTTGTGATGAGCTTGTACTTGTGGCAGGGCTGCAAAAAGGCCATGGCGGACAAGGACGATGAGGCGGTGGCCCTTCAGACTGCCTATTCTGAGGCTGAGGGCGAGCTCGAGGAACTGAAGGCCGCCGCCATCAAGGCGTGCCAGCGTGTCGAGTGTATCGACTTCCCTTCGGGGTCCGCGCTGCCTAATCGCCTGCGGGTGTTGTGGGGCTGTGTGGTCAACCGCCTGAGGGGTGCCTTTGCCCTTGACGTGAAGAAGGCGCTCAGCATGGTGTCGACACACTACACCCTCAATCTCCCCGTGGTGGCAGCAGGCTACTTCATCGATGAAGAGTTGGACGACGACGACGTGCCTGCCGCCTTGGATCAGGCCGATGCCGAGGTCGAGGAGGCCATGTCATCGCTCGCTGCCAAGTTCGAGCATGTGCTCTTCCCTGACGAAGGTGGGGAAGAGTGTGTCGACGATAAGCCTGAAGCCGCGGCCCCTTCTGATGACGAAGCCGATCCTCTGTCCGCCGCCATAACGACGCTCGAGGAGCAGATTGCCTTGGTGGACCAGGAAGATGGCGGCCCTGGATCCCTTACCTCGGTTCCCTCGAGCGTCGCCGCCGAAGGAGCGGGCACGGGGGCTGCTGAGGCCGCTCCAGAGGTGATCGCCATCGAATCCCCGGCTCCCGAAGGTCCCACTGCTGCTGCCGCGCCCTCACAGGAGGGTGATGCCTGAAAGACTTGGGCGCAGATGCCCAAGATGTATCTCAGTTAATTTTGTAAATGAACTAAGCTTAGGATTTGAATCCTTCATTTTGTGCTTGTTTGTTTGCTTGTTCATATTGTGTTTCCCTTGCTGCCTCGAGAGATCTTGGTTGGGTGAATTGCGTACGCGAGCCACTCGAGTGCAGAGCGGTGAGGGGGACGTTGTGGCCTTTCGAGGGCATAGGCGGTCCCATGGCTCGGCCGATTCTGGCTCTAGTTGGTTCACGCCCCATGTTTATCTCTCTGAGCAGTCAAAGTGTAACACAATTTTTCGAAAAAGTTGGGACGGTCAGGGGGGTAAACCCCCTGTAGCCCCCGAGGGTGGTTTAGCTTTACCGAGACTAGATCGAGGAGAAAGCTAAGCTACCCTTGTTTCTAATGCTAGCAACAAAATTCCATGTTTTCGCAATACTTTATCATCGTTATTTATGAACATGATATATTTACAGGGAATGCGAAAATTTTCACGGGTAGAAACGACGTAGCTGTTGGATGTTCCAGGCGTTGGGGAAGATGTCGCCCTTCTCGTTCGCCAGCTTGTATGTGTCGGGCTTGAGGACTTTGGCGACGATGAACGGTCCATCCCAAGGCGGAGTAAGCTTGTGGCGCTCTCGATTGTCTTGTCGTAGCCTTAGCACCGAGTCGCCTTCGTTGAGGGCTCGATGCCTCACCCTTCGAGCTTGATATCGCCGGAGTGATTGCTGATAACATGCTGAATGCAGCAGCACCACGTCGCGGGCTTCGTCTACTTGGTCCAGTGAGTCTTCACGGTTCTGCTAGTTCTGCTCCTCTTGATAAGCCTTAAGTCTCGGGGACCCGTACTCCAAGTCTGTCGGGAGGACGACTTCGGCGCCGTAGACGAGGAAGAACGTGCTAAAGCCCGTGGCTCTGCTAGGGGTCGTCCTGAGGCTCCAGATCACCGAGGTTAGCTCAGCCACCCATTTTCGGCCAAATTTGTTCAGTTTGCTAAAGATTCTCGGCTTCAGGTCTTGTAGTATCATGCCATTGGCACGCTCTACTTGGTCGTTTGTTTGTGGATGTGCCACAGCCGACCAATCCACGCGGATGTTGTGGTCATCGCAGAATTCCAAGAACTTCTTGCCCGTGAACTGGGTGCCGTTGTCGGTGTAACACCCTAAAAATGCGCGCCCCAAACCGAGCCCCGTAGCGTGTTTCCGCCCCTTCGCCGGCGATGCGCCGCCGCAGCCGCCCCAGCGCCGCCGCTAGTTGCACCGCCGCCGACGACCCCCTCCCCTGGATCTAATCCCCGCCGTCCAAACCAGATCCGACGGGGCAGATTGAACCAAGGCCGAGTCAAACCCGGGTCAATACCGGTCAACCGAGTCAGCCGTGCCAGTTTTGCACAAGAGCCCCTCCACTATTTTAAAATTAACCCGCGATCCAGATCTATTCAAAAATAATTAGAATTAGGTCCTGATTTTTACAGAAAACCCCCTGTCTTATTTAAAAATAGCACCCAAGGTCCTGTTTAAGTTATTTTATGTTTTAGCCCTCCTGTTTTAATATAAAATTATGTTTTAGCCCCTGAGTTTTTGCAAATAAGCCCCTGGAACTTTTAAAAACTTTGCCAGCAAGTCCCCAAACCTTAGAAAAGCCATAACTTCTCCGTTTTAGCTCCGATATGAGTGATTTTCGCGCTCACGTGTTCGTAGTGAAGCGTAGATTAGTTTTTCAACCTTCTTTTGTTCTGTTGCTACTGTTTGGTGTACTGTTCTAATAGATTAATATTGTTTGCATGTACTGGGGAGCAGGACCAACAATAGCAGCAGGAGCAGCAACAGCAGTTTGACGAAGGAAAGTATAGCACGGACAATCCTTGCTACCTAAACACACCTTTACATTATTTACTGCATATGCATGTGTCTAAATTATTCCTTTTAAGGTTGTACCTAGCTTTGTTTATCCTATACCTTGATTACCTTGGGTTATTGCATTTGGGTAGACCTTTGCTAGGCGCAGCTACTGTCACCTTTGCTCAACTGTTAATCTTGAATTAATGGTTCACTTCAATGTTAATGGTAAAACTTGCTTTTTAGCAACATGGATCAGGGAACTAGGGCGTACGCTTCGTGCTTGGCCCTAGTGTCTCTCCGTAAGGACTGGTTCTTAAAGTGGCAACCTAGGAACATGTCGCCACCGCTGGAACTATAATGGCTCTGGTCTTGGACGAGTAACATGTACGGCTCTAGCTTGACAGTAGTTACCGACGGGCCGACGGCGTTATGGGAAGCATGGGTGAGAGTATGGTTTGATCCACCGAGGACGGAGTATCCGTTGGCTATGTCCCCGTGAGGCACAGTCCCGTGTTGGGAGCCACCGTATGGCGGGGGCTACACACGTTGAGCTATTTATTTTGTTGTTGATATTCATTACCGCGCTTGGACGCCATTGACCCCCTCGTGTCGCTACATGAGTGTCAGTCAATCTCGATGCCTTGGGTCATGCTGCCTAGGTTGTACCATAATGGCTACTGTTTTGTTAGGGTGTCTTGTGAAAAGCCTCGTAACGTCCCTATGCCTCGTAGCGTCGCTATGCAATCATACCTCAGAAGTGTTGATGTGCGTGGTGGGGTGCAAAGTTCTTTTGAACTTTTACGCGACTGGTGGGTAAAGGGTGAAACCTCTGCAGAGTGCATAATCTATCATGATAGCCTTGCTCAAGGTCACGAGCGGCGTGAATCCTTTTTTATTAGAAGTTGATGTTTATTATTGTTTAATGTTCACTTCTACTATATTAATTGGGTTACAACTGGGATTCATGAGAACGTAGTGATTATGATGAAGTTAAAATGAAACAACTAAAATTGCTAATGCAGTACAGTCGTGTCGGGTTATGGTTATCGTCTTCGTTTTCGTTTTCGTTTAGAGAGAGTTAATAAATGAGACTCCCGCTGTGTTATTCTATTATTTGAGACAAACTCTGATGTAAAACCATTTTATTCGAGCATATGTACTCTGTTTATCATATTTGTTAACTATATGTGTTCTGTGGACTTCCTGGGAACACATATGGTAGCATTCGCGTTTCTGTGAAAATCCGGGTGTGACAGTCGGTGATGATCGAATTTGATACCCTGAACCGGTGGATGATGTCGGTGAAGAACAACACGGCATGTTCGGATATGATGTTGGTGATGGCTCAAACCTCGATCCACTTGGAGAACTTGTCGATGGCTACCAGCAGATGGGTGAAGCCCCCGGGTGCTTGGCGGAACGGGCCCACAAGATCCAACCCCCAGATCGCGAAAGGCCATGTCACGGGGATGGTCTGCAAGGCGTGCGCTGGGAGATGTGTTTTTTGTGTGTAGTATTGGCATCCTTTGCACGTACGCATGTCACACCCGATTTTCAGAGGAAAACCAAGTGCGTTTCATATGTGCGCCAGGATCATGTTTACACACATATGATAGACAAAAGAGTGTAATATCGAAACACAATGTTCTAAATTACAAGAGATTTATTATAGTATTCTTATTACACTCTCGAAAGACACGCAGGTCTCCCATTTCCACTCAGGTACTTTCAGCGGTTGTAGCCAGCTTTCATCTTCCACAGGCATCTTGACTGGGGGAGAGCGCAAGCCTCAGAACTCGTCGTAGTCGCTGTAGTATTCTTCTCCATTTCCTTCTTCTGAATCAGCAATAGCAAGCGTGAGTACACCTAACTAGGTACTCAGCAAGCGGGGTGAAAATGCAAGGTCACAAGGATAGGCTATGCTTCACAGCAATAAGCTTTTTAAAGTTGGTCAAGTTTTATTAGCAACTTCCTATTCACTAGGTATAAGTTTATACCATCCCACTTAGCATTTAGAAAACATCTTATTCGAAAATATCCCACGAGTAAAAATAAAACCACGATTTATAGTCCATCTTCAAGTTTAATTATCATGTGAGGGTCCAAGCCGCTCTTGACCGTGAGCACGGCTGATATATCAGTTTTACACTCTGCAGAGGTTGCACACTTTCACCATGGCTCGTGTTCCCCATGTCGCCCGGGTTGGCCAAACCCTTAAACACTTCCGAGGTGAGTGGCTAGGGATCCACTACGAAGCCTTTACAAAGGTATGCAAAAGACCAACGACCCGCATAGTTACAGACTAGAGAGATACAACTACTACGAACAATTTGTAGCAAAACTGATCCCCAAATAAAGCCCGTGACCATCAAAGAATATACAAATATTATGTTACAGAGGAGTGATATACCATACTGATAGATGTCACGTACCTATGACCACCACCATGCTGCAGCTGATGACCTCCGTCACCGAGAGCCCCACGTAGGCCCAAGCATACTGCGTCGACAGGTTCCCAACGCTGAGTACCACGCCTCCGGCCATGGCGAACACAACACAACAAAAACAATAAGAAAACAGTACATCAAACATTCTTAACAGACTAAAACAAGCATCTAAAACTAACAAGCTCGAAAAGACGAACGCTTGGACACCAAGAACGCTAAAAACGGAGCTAGGACGGAAAAGATATGGCCAAAACAAGTTTTAGGGACTTGCAGGCAAAGAAACTAAGTTTCCAGGGACTTAACTGAAAGAATCCAGGGGCTAAAACATAATTACGCGTTAAAACCCGAGGGCTAACACGTAAAAAGACAGGGGCTGGGCTTCGGGACAAAATAACAGAGAAGCTCAGGGGGTTTTCTGTAAAATTCAGGACCTAAATCTAATTATTTTTGAACTAATCAGGACGGCGGGTTAATTTCAGAGAAAGGCAGGGTCTCTTTTGGCTCGGGCGGCGGCGGCGGCGGAAATTGGAGCGGCTCCGGGGGAAATTGGGTGGCTAGAGGGTCGAAGAGGGGCTCTCAGAGGCTCGGTCGTGTTCTTTAAAGGGTGAAGAGGAGAGGGGAAGGGCTCGGTGCCGAGGGAGTGGATGGGCCGGCCATTAATGGCGCACGGCGGTGGAGAGCTCGGTGGAGCGGCGTTTCGAGGGGAGAGCGAGGGGCTGTGGGTGGGTTTTCCTCTAGGCAGTAACCGCAGCTCGGTGGAGGGGGAGAGGAAAGGGCGCGGGAGAGGGAGCGACGCGGGGAGAGGGAGGGGCTCGGGGCAGAGGAGGGGGCGTCGGGAGGTGGGAGACGGGCCCGACAGGTGGTCCCCACCTGTCGGCGGCGGTGAGAGAGAGAGGGAGAGGGGGTTTGGGCCGTTGCCGGGCCGGAAGAGGGAGCAGGCCGCGCGGGGAAGGGAAAAGAAAGGGGGAAGAGGGAGTGGGCCGCGAGCGGCTGCCGGGCCGAAAGAAAAAGAAAGGGAGGGAGAGAGAGATGGGCTGGGCCAGGGAGAGAAAGAGAGATTGGGGGAGAGTTGAGGGGCGGGTTCTGGACTTTTTCATGATTTTGAAATTCACACACCAAATCAAACAAAATACATGCAAACCAAATATGATGCTCATGCACTTATTGTCCTAAGATTATTTAAATGATGTTTAAATATTTTTAGGCTC
>OAMR01000019.1:4592908-4611750 GCA_900205405.1 Echinochloa crus-galli | reverse complement strand
GTGCCGCCGCTGCCCACCGCCATCCGCCGCCGCTGTCGCCCGCCGCGCATCGTCTCCGCCGCGTCGCCACCGTCGTGTTCACCCCTGCCGAGTTCGCTGCGTCGCCCCGCACCCGTAGCACCCAGCTACGTTCAAAACCGAGCCGTGTAGCGCGCGTTTGCGTTCTCGCCGGCGATGCGCCGCCGCGGCCACCCCAGCGCCGTCGCTCGCCGCGCCGCCGCCGACAACCCCTCCCGAGATCCAATCTGAGCCGCCCACGTTAGATCCAACGGCTCAGATCGAGTCAGCCCCTAGGTCAAAGTTGACCGTAACGGTCAACCCGAGTCAACCAGGGGCTGAGCCCCTGGCCTTTTTCGAAATTAACCCGCGCTCCAGATCTATTCAAAACTAATTAGATTTAGGTCCTGATTTTTGCAGAAAACCCCCTATTTTTTTAAATAGCACCCGAGGTCTTGTTCTGGTTAATTTGCGATTAAACCCTCCTGTTTAATATAAAATTCTGTTTTAGCCCCTGAGTTTTTGCAAATAAGCCCCTGGAACTTTTAAAACTTTGCCAGCAAGCCCCCGAACTATAGAAACGCCATAACTTCTCCGTTTTAGCTCCGATTTGAGTGATTTTCGCGCTCACGTGTTCGTAGCAAAGCGTAGATTAGTTTCTAAGCCTTCTTTTGTTCTATTTTTACTGTTTAGTGTACTGTTCTAATAGAATAATATTATTTCCATGGACTGGCTTGTATGGATGCTTGTGTGTTGATGTATGAGTTATTGTTTGCATGTATTGGCTTGTATGGATGCTTGTGTGTTGCTTCGTGAGTCCAGTCGGTGAGCCGTACGCACTTGAGTTCGAGGGTTACGAGGAGCAGCAGCAGCAGCAGTTTGAGGAAGGCAAGTATAGCACGGACAATCCTTGCTACCAAAACACACCTTTACACTATTTACTGCATACGCATGTGTCTAAATTATTACCCCTTTTAAGGTTGTACCTAGCTTGATTATCCTATACCTTGATTACCTTGGGTTATTGCATTTGGGTAGAACTCTGCTATGCGCAGCTACTGTCACCTTTGTTTAACTGTTAATCTTGACTTAATGGTTCGCTTCAATGATAATGGTAAAACTTGCTTTTTAGCAACATGGATCAGGGAGCTAGGGCGTATGCTTACTGTTTGGCCCTAGTGTCTCTCCGTAAGGACTGGTTCTTAAAGCGGCAACCCAGGAACCTGTCGCCACCGCTATAACTATAATGGATCTGGTCTTGGACAAGTTGGCTCTGGTCTTGGACAAGTAACATGTATGGCTCTAGCTTGACAGTAGTTACCGACGGGCCGACGGCGTTATGGGAAGCATGGGTGAGAGTATGGTTTGATCCAGCGAGGACGGGGTATCTGTTGGCTATGTCCCCGTGAGGCACAGTCCCGTGTTGGGAGCTTCCGTATGGCGGAGGTTCCACACGTTGCGCCATTTATTTTGTTGTTGTTATTCTTTACTGCGCTTGGACGCCATTGACCCCCTCATGTTGCGACATGAGCGTCAGTCAATCTCGGTGCCTTGGGTCATGCTGCCTAGGTTGTACCATAACGGCTACTGTTTTGTTAGGGTGTCTTGTGAAAAGCCTCGTAGCGTCCCTATGCAGTCACACCTCGGAAGTGTTGATGTGCGTGGTTGGGTGCAAAGTTCCTTTGAACTTTTAAAGTTCTTTTGAACTTTTACGCGACTGGTGGGTAAAGGGCGAAACCTCTACAGAGTGTAAATCTATCATGATAGCCTTGCTCACGGTCACAAGCGGCCTGGATCCTTTTTTATTAGAAGTTGATGCTTATTACTGTTTAATGTTCACTTCTACTTTATTAATTGGGATTTCAACTGGGATTCATTTATTTGTAGTAACTTGGTCAATGATAAAATGAATCAACTAAAAATGCTAATGCAGTTCAGCCATGTCAAGCCTTTCTTTTAAGCCTTCATTATATGTGTCGTACTTGCTAAGTAAGGCATTTACTTACACTTGCTATTCAACAAAATCTCGGATGGGTAACAGATGGATTATATGGTACTGCTGCTGTTGAATTTCCTGAGGATCTGCCGTTCTACTAGCTGTGCTCAACCAGTCGGTGTCCCCGTGGGTTATCGGCTTCGTTTTCGTTTTCGTTTTCATTTAGAGAGATTTAATAAAGAGACTTCCGCTGTTTTATTTATTTATTTGAGTCAAACTCTGATGTAAAACCATTTATTTTACTCGAGCACTGTATTCTGTTATCATATTTGTTTGCTATATGTGTAATGACTTTCTGGGAACACATATGGCCGCATTTCGGGTTTCTGTGTAAATTCGGGTGTGACAACGGGGTAAAACTAAACCCAGAGAAATGGATTTTCGGGGTACCGTGAGGGATGTTGTTAGGTTTCATTGTCTCCCAGCGAGGCATCGAACCCAACACCGAAAAGGTCTCGGCCCTGGATTGAATGGGGCCGATCCGGGATCTCAAGGGGGTACAAAAGGTACTGGGCTGTCTTGGTGAAAAGGGACTACCTCTATACTGGCTCCTGAAAAAGCACGAATGCTTTTCAAGGACCCCCAAAGCTCAAAAAGCCCTCGATGGGCTAAAGGCGTCGCTCACACGTGCACCAATCCTCACGCTGCCGTAGGACGGCGAACCCCTCTATCTCTACGTAGCCGCTACTACCCAGGTAGTCAGCGTCGTCATCGTCGTAGAAAGAGCAGAGGAGGGACACGCCCTGCCAGTCCAAAGTCTGGTGTACTACATTAGCGAGGTGCTAACTGAGACCAAGGCACGCTATCCACAGATCCAGAAACTAATCTACGCCATAGTGCTCACGCGCCGAAAGCTGTGACACTACTTCGAGGCTCATTCGGTCACCATGGTCTCATCCTTCCCCTTGGGAGAGATAGTCCACAACCCGGATGTCTCGGGCAGAATAGCGAAGTGGTTTATGGAACTCCTAGGGGAAACACTCTCCTACGCGCCGCGGAAAGTGATAAAATCCCAAATCTTGGCGGATTTCGTAGCCGAATGGACCGACACCCAATTTCCTCCACCTCAGATCCAGGCCGAATGCTGGACCATGTACTTCAACGGGTCGGTATTGAAAGCTGGGGCAGGCGCGGGCCTCCTCTTTGTCTCATCCCTCAGAGAACATATCCGATACGTAATCCGCTTGCACTTCCCAACATCGAATAACATGGCAGAATACGAAGCCCTCCTAGCTGGGCTCCGGATTGCCATCGAGCTTGGCGTCATGCGCCTCGATGTCCGGGGGGACTCTCAGTTGGCCATCGACCAAGTGATGAAGAATGTGAGCTACCGCGATGAAAAGATGAAGGCGTACTGCAATGAGGTTCGCCGCATCGAGGACAAATTCTATGGCCTCAAGCTGAACCACATTGTGCGCAAGTACAACGAGGAAGCAGACCAACTGGCCAAGATCGCGTCGGAATGGGTCACCATCCCACCGAACGTCTTCGCCCGCGACCTCGACAAACCCTCCATCGACCTCGACCCAAAACCCGAGGCACTCAAAGCATCCTCGAAGGCTGCGGGGGCCTCGGGGACTGATCCCATGGATGAGGACCCCTCGAAAGAGGGGCTTGAGGCCCGCGACCTCGTCGAGACCTCCTTGGCTAGCGAGGCCGAAGCCATGGAAATTGACACAGATGCACGCCCACAGGATTGGCGCGACCCATACATCGCATGGATCGACCGAGGAGAGCTGCCATCGGATCGGACCGAGGCCCGCCGCATTGCTAGAAGAGCCAAGACCTTCGTTTCGGTCGGCGGCGAGTTATTCAAGCGCATTGCCTCGGGGATCCTGCAGCGCTGCATCCCCATCCCCGAGGGGAAGCAGTTGATCTGCGACATCCACGCTAGTGTGTGCGGACACCACGCAGCACCGCGAACCCTCGTGGGCAACGCGTTCCGGCAAGACTTCTACTGGCTAACGGCCATGGCCGAAGGTTGTGCGCACATGCGAAGGATGCCAATACTACACACAAAAAACACATCTCCCGAAGCACGCCTTGCAGACCATCCCCGTGACATGGCCTTTCGCGGTCTAGGGGTTGGATCTTGTGGGCCCATTCCGCCAAGCACCCGAGGGCTTCACCCATCTGCTGGTAGCCATCGACAAGTTCTCCAAGTGGATCGAGGTTTGAGCCATCACCAACATCAGATCTGAACAGGCCATCCTGTTCTTCACCGACATCATCCACCGGTTCAGGGTACCAAATTCGATCATCACCGACAACGGCACCCAGTTCACGGGCAAGAAGTTCTTGGAATTCTACGACGACCACCACATCCGCGTGGATTGGTCGGCTGTGGCACATCCACAAACAAACGGCCAAGTAGAGCGTGTCAATGGCATGATACTACAAGGCCTAAAGCCGAGAATCTTCAGCAAATTGAACAAATTTGGCCGAAAATTGGTGGCTGAGCTACCCTCGGTGATCTGGAGCCTCAGGACGACCCCTAGCAGAGCCAGGGGCTTTAGCCCGTTCTTCCTCGTCTACGGTACCGAAGCCATCCTCCCGACAGACTTGGAGTACGGGTCCCCGAGGCTCAAGGCTTATCAAGATGAGAAGAACCAGCGGAATCGCGAAGACTCACTGGACCGAGTGGACGAAGCTCGCGACGTGGCGCTGCTGCACTCAGCACGTTATCAGCAATCACTCCGGCGATATCAAGCTCAAAGGGTGAGGCATCGAGCCCTCAACGAAGGCGACTTGGTGCTAAGGCTACGACAAAAAATCGAGAGCGCCACAAGCTTACTCCGCCCTGGGAAGGACCGTTCATCGTCGCCAAAGTCCTCAAGCCCGGCACATACAAGCTGGCGAACGAGAAGGGCGACATCTTCCCCAACGCCTGGAACATCCAACAGCTACGTCGTTTCTACCCGTGAAAATTTTCGCATTCCTTGTAAATATATCATGTTCATAAATAACGATGATAAAGGATTGTGAAAACTTGGAAATATTGTTACTAACATTAGAAACAAGGGTAGCTTAGATTTCTCCTCGATCTAGTCTCGGTAAAGCTAAACCACCCTTGGGGGCTAAAGGGGGTTTACCCCCCTAACCGTCCCAACTTTTTCGAAAATTATGTTACACTTTGATTGCTCAGAAAGATAAACGTGGTGCGCGAGCCAACTAGAGCCAGAATCGGCCGAGCCGTGGGACCGCCTATGCCCTCAAAGGGCTACAGCATCCCCCTCACCGCTCCGCGCTCGAGTGGCTCGCATATGCAATTCACCCAACCAAGATCTCTCGAGGCAGCAAGGGAAACACAATAAGAACAAACAAACAAACACGAAACGAAGCATTCAAATTCTAAGCTTATTTTATTTACAAAAACAACCGCCGAAACTAAGATACATCTTGGGCATCTGCGCCCAAGTCTTTCAGGCATCGCCCTCCTGTGAGGGCGCGGCAGCAGGAGCGGAACCTTTGGGAGCCCGGGACTCAACGACGACCACCTCTAGAGTGGCCTAGCAGCCCCCGTGCCCGCTCCTTCGGTGGCGACGCTCGAGGGAACTGCGGCAAGGGATCCAGGGCCGCCATCTTCCTGGTCCACCGAGGCAATCTGCTCCTCGAGGGTCATTATGACGGCGGCTAGAGGATCGGCTTCGGCATCGGAAGGGGTCGCGGCTTCAGGCTCATTGTCCACGCCCTCTTCCCCAGTGCTCAAACTTGGCGGCGAGCGATAACGCGGCCTCCTCGACGTCGGCATCAGCCTGATCCAAGGCGGTAGGCACGTTGTCATCATCCAGCTCTTCGTCGATGAAGTAGCCTGCCGCCACCACGGGGAGGTTGAGGGTGTAGTGTGTCGCCACCACCTTGAGCACCTTCTTCGCGCCAAGGGCGAAGGCACCCCTCAGGCGGTCGACCACACAGCCCCCAACGCCCGTAGGCGGTTAGGCAGCGAGGACCCCAATGGGATGTCGATATACTCGACACGCTGGCACGCCTCGACGGCGGCGGCCTTTAGTTCCTTGAGCTCGACCAGAGCCTCGGAATAGGCGGTCTGAAGGGCCACCAGCTCACCGTCCTTGTCCGCCACGGCCTTTCGCAGCCCTGCCACAAATACACGCTCGGCACAACAAACCCCGACAAGCAATAATACAAGCGAACGACCTAAAAAGCAAGGGATTGTACTTTCCACTGTAGCATGGGCCCCGGCGAGCGTCGTCCGCTCCTGCTGGAGCAGGTTCTCCATGGTGGCCAGTGCGCCCTCCTTCTCTCGAACGCGAGCGGCCCAGCTGTTCGGCCTCCCGGGCCTCCTGCTCCGCCCGGGTCGTCGCCTCCGAGAGATGGGACTGCGCGGCCTCACGGTCCTTGCGCTCCTGCTCGAGCGAAGCTTGCGCTACCAAGAGCGCCTCGTGCTCCTGCCGGAGCAAGTCTTGCGCCTCCATAAGTCGGGCCTCTGCGTCAGCGCACACCTTGCGTTCCGACTCGAGCTGCTCCTGCGCCGTGGTCAGCTCCAGGGCGTCTTGCTCTGCCGCGCTCTTGAGCACGTCGCACTCCCCTTCCACGCGAGCCTGGGCATCCTCATGCGCGCGCGCGTTTGCCTCTGCATCCTCGACCCGGGCGTTGAGTTGGGTCACCTCCAAACCCAAGCTCGAGTTCTCATGCGTGTATCGGTCAAGGTCGGCGTACAAGTCTATGATGCGCCTGGCCTTGACCGACGCCTCTTCCAGCAGGAGCTGACCAGGAGCAAAGCAGAGATAAAACAAGAAGCAAAGTACCAAACTGACTTCAAGAAACGCATAGTAAAGAGGTTACCCCATGAAGCTCCAGCGCTTGCTTCGAGTGGAGGTCGAAGGCTTCCGAGATGGACCGCTCCAGGGTCACCCCGATCTGCCGGGCTCGGTACCACAGCCCGTTCTCCGTCCTCAGGCTTTGCCACACCCGGTCAGGGACGCCGGGCTGCGCCGGCCACGTATCCCAGCCTTGCTGAGCCGGGTGCGGATCCCACCCGGTCATGTTTCCCTCGGGCGCGTCGCCGGCCACGGACACCTGTGGGTGAGCCGCTGGCGTTCAGGTCGCGGCCACCCCCTCAGGGGGAACATGCGCGTCGCCCACCATCGGGACTGGCTGAACGGCGGCAACGCACGACGACGGCGCCTCACCCCGCCCCACCGCCTCTGCGGAGGCCACAACTGCCGTGTGGCCCGTCGACTCCAACGCTGGGGCCTCCGGCCCCCGCTCCTCGGTCGCTGCCGCAGGGGACCCCTGCCCTCGCTCCTTGGGCGCCACCGCGGGCCCCTGTCCCGGCACCTCAGTGGTCGTGGAGGGCTCCTGCGCCTGCACCTCGACCTGGGGGTCCTGCACCTCCGGCGTCGGCCTCCCCACCGTTGCCTGGCGGGCAGCAACAGGCGCCGCCGCTGGGCGTGAGGCACCGGGCGAGAGTGGCCCCCGCGCGTGAGGAGAATCGCTCACACCGACCTTTAGCGCCTTCTTAGGCGCAAGAGTGGGATCTGCACGCGCCGAGGAACGACCCCTGAGAGAAAAGAGGATTTCAGCAAAATAAAGCTAGCCGCAAAAAACTAAAGAAGAAAAGGGTTAGACGCGTAACTGGCCTAATGGTGTAGTCCTGATAGCTTCGCTTTGAGCTCTTCGAGGATGGCGCGCCCCTCAAACCGCTCGGGGGCTGCGCCCCCCTCGAGCTCCTTGCCCTCGACGGGGGTGCCGACCCGCCGAGACGCAGTGCGCCCGTCGCCACGAACGCGGAGCGCGCTTGCGTCGCTGCGAACGCAGCTTCCATGTAACATCCCTAAAATTTATCCTAGGATTTGTTGAATGCAAAAATATATATTTAAAATTTTTTGGTGAAATTGTGTGCATGCAAACCAACATATAAGGTTGCCTACTAATTGCTCCCTTTGCTCCTAGGCAAATTTAAATTAATTAAAAATAAATTTGAAGTGCTAAGGATCAAATAGTGGTGATTTGGAGTTCTTTTGGTTTTGTTGGATTTTTGGTTGGTTTGAATTCAAATTCTAGATTTGAATTCCAACAAAAACTAACTCAAACTAATTTCAAACCAGCTAACTCTTCTTGGGCCGAGTCTCGCTCACAAAGTCTGTTTTCGCCCCCTGAACTTTTTCCCGAGTCAGCGCTCAACCTAGCCCAGCCAACCAGCCGGCCCAGCTGGCCCAGCAGCTGCGCCGCGTCGCCTCCGCGTCCCTTTTCTCTCGCTGACCGGCAGGCCCCGCATGTCAGCGACTCCCGACACACAATGTCGTCTTCCCCAACCGCCCCCCTCTCTCTGCTTTTCGCCGGCGCCTGCACTGCTCTCTCTGCAGCCGCGCCGGTGAGCGTCGAGCCAATCCCGTCACTATGCTCGCGGCCCGTCACGATGCCGCCACGTGGAAAGGGCACGGACGCCCAAAATCGCGAGCCGCTCGTTGCCGCGGAGCCCTAACGGCTGCCGCCCTACAAATACCCCTGTCGCAGCCTCTCCCAGCCCTAGCCGCCGCAGCCCTTCAGGGTTTTCTTCATCACCAAGCTGAAGCCGAGAGGTAGAGAGGAAGGAGGAGTCGGGAGAAGGAGGAGGGAAGCGGAGAAGAGGAAGAAGGAGCCGAGCGCCGCGCCGCCGCGGCGCCGCCATTCGTGAGGACGCCGAATAGGAGTCGTGTCACACCCGGGTGTGCCTAGGATGTCCACAGAACACATACAGCTAACAAATATGATAAATAGAGTACATTTGCTCGAAATAAAAATGATTTAAATCAGAGTTAGCACATACACAGCGGAAGCCTAATCTTCAACTCCAAGGTGAGGCCGCAGTCCACAGGGACACCGACTGGTTGACCACAGCTCAGTAGTACGGAAGATCTCTTTCACTTCATCTGTTACCCATCCCGGAATGTTGAATAATAGCAAATGTAAGTAAATGTCTTACTTAGCAAGTATAGCACGGGTGTATGAAGGCTCAAAAAATGCTAGACACGGCTTAACTGCATTAGCCCTTTTAGTTGGTTCATTTTAATATTATCCAAGTTACTACAAGTGAATAAAATCCCAGTTGCAACCCAATTATTATGATGTAAGTGTCATTAAGCATCAATAATCATCAAGTTCTAATCAAAAAGGATCCAGGCCGCTCGTGACCCTGAGCAAGGCTATCATGATAGATTATACACTCTACAAGCCACTTTATGTATCGAGGTGCTAGCTTGCCCTTGACGTTGAACCTCTTCACGCCTCTCATTGGTGACACCTTGAGATACACGAAGTCTCCAACTTCGAAACTGAGATCCCTTCGCCGGTTATCTGCATAGCTCTTCTGTCTGGATTGTGCCACTTTCAGATTCTGTCTGACCCAAGGCACCGAGATTGACTGACGCCCATGTCGCAACACGAGGGGGTCAATGGCGTCCAAGCGCGGTAATGAATATCAACAACAAAATAAATAGCGCAGCGTGTGGAGCCCCCGCCATACGGTGGCTCCCAACACGGGACTGTGCCTCACGGGGACATAGCTGACGGATACTCCGTCCTCGGTGGATCAGACCATACTCTCACCCATGCTTCCCATAACGTCGTCGGCCCTTCGGTAACCACTGTCAAGCTAGAGTCGTACATGTTACTTGTCCAAGACCAGAGCCATTATAGTTCCAGCGGTGGCGACAGGTTCCTGGGTTGCTGCTTTAAGAACCAATCCTTACGGAGAGACACTAGGGCCGAGCATGAAGCATACACCCTAGTGTTCCTGGGTTGCCGCTTTAAGAACCAGTCCTTACGGAGAGACACTAGGGCCAAGCACGAAGCGTACGCCCTAGCTCCCTGATCCATGTTGCTAAAAAGCGAGTTTTACCATTAACATTGAAGTGAACCATTAAGTCAAGATTAACAGTTAAGCAAAGGTGACGGTAGCTGCGCCTAGCAAAGTTCTACCCAAATGCAATAACCCAAAGTAATCAATGTATAGGATAAACAAAGCTAGGTACAACCTTAAAAGGGTAACAATTTAGACACATGCGTATGCAGTAAATAATGTAAGAGGTGTGTTTAGGTAGCAAGGATTGTCCGTGCTATACTTGCCTTCCTCAAACTGCTGCTGCTCCTGGTCCTGTTCCTCGTAACCCTCGAACTCAAGCGCGTACGGCTCACCGACTAGACTCACACATCAACACACAAGCATCCACACAAGCCAGTACATGCAAATAATATTATTCTATTAGAATAGTACACCAAACAGTAAAAACAGAACAAAATAAGGCTTGGAAACTAATCTACGCTTCGCTACAAACACGTGAGCGCGAAAATCACTCAAATCGGAGCTAAAACGAGGAAGATATGGCTTTTCTAAGGTTCAGGGGCTTGCTGGCAAAGTTTTAAAAGTTCCAAGGGCTTATTTGCAAAAACTCAGGGGCTAAAACATAATTTTATATTAAAACAGGAGGGCTAAAGTGTAAAATAACTCAAACAGGACCTCGGGTGCTATTTTTAAATTAGACAGGGGGTTTTCTGTAAAAATCAGGACCTAATTCCAATTATTTTTGAATTGATCTGGACCGCGGGTTAATTTTGAAATAGTGGAGGGGCTCTTTTGCAAAACGCCATGGTTGACCGGTATATACTCGGTTGAATCCGGGCCGTCGGATTTGGATCCGACGATCTAGATTGGATGTAGAGGAGAGGGGTTGTCGGCGGCGAGTCCATGCGGCGGCGCTGAGCGCGGCGCGGCGCTTCCGCCGGCGAGACGCAATCGGCGCTACGGAAGCTCGGTTCGGGCGGGATTGGTGCTACAGGCTTCGGGCAACGGCGCGAGTTCGCCGGAGGGGATCCGACGACGAGCCGCGCGGCGGAGCGCGGTGCGCGCGACGAGCTAGGCGGCGGCGGCGCTCGGGAACGGCGGCGAGCTCGACAGCAGGGGGAGGGAGAGAGCAAGGAGGGGCCTCGGGAGGAGCTTACCTCCACGCGAAGCTGCCCGGCTGCCAATTTGGTCGGAGCGGACGGCGAACGGCAGATCGACGGCGGCGGGTTCTCGGCAAGATCGGCGGCGGCGATGCGAGTTCGGGCGGGTGTGGGAGGACAGGTGGTCGGGTTCGGGGGGCGCGACGGCTTTAAGGCGGGGGGAGCGGCGAGGAGAGTCCCGGTGGTCCTCGGCGTGCGCGCCGTGGCCGTGCCGGACTCCGTGGCCGAGGCCGTGACGGACTCGGTCGGGGGTAGGAGACGGAGCTGACGCGTGGGACCCGCGTGGCGGCGACTGCAGGGCGGGGCTGCGGTGGGCTGGCTACTGGGCCGCGTGGCGAGACGAGCGGGCTGGCGCAGAGGTGGAAGGGAAGCAGGCCGGCGGGGAGGGCGAAGCAGGCCGAAGGCGGGCCGAAAGCGGGAGCGGGCGAGCTGGGCTGCTGCGGGAGCGGGACAGGCCGGACTGGGCCGCGGGGGAAAAAGGGAAGGGAGAGAAGGGAGCTGGGCCGCGGCGGGGAAGAAAGAAAAAGGGGAAAGCTCGACCGGGGGATAGAATTCAGGGAGGGAAACTGAACTCGGGCTGCTACAACTTTTCTATAGCTCCAAACAAAATGATTCAAATTCGAATTTAAACAGAATTTAAATTCCAATTGAATCACACACCAACAAAACACTATGCAGTCGGCATGAATGCAACAAAAATGTTTCTAACCTTATATTTAATTTTATTTATCATAAATAATTTATTTTCCTTAGTTTAATATGAAATTAAATAAAAGCATATTTAATTACTAAATTTTAAAATAGGCATTTTTAGGGTGTTACAAACCTACCCCCCCTAAGATGAATCTCGTCCTCGAGATTCGGATGTGGATTGGAATAACTGTGGATATTCAAGTTTGAGGTCTTCTTCTCTTTCCCAAGTCGCTTCATCCACTGAATGACGGCTCCACTCAACCTTACACATCCGGATCACTTTATTTCTGGTGACTCTTTCTGACTCTTACAAAATCTTGACAGGATGCTCAGTATAGGTAAGATCTTCCTCCACATTCAGCTCATCAATCGGAATCTGTTCCTCAGGTACTCGCAAGCACTTTTTCAACTGAGACACATGGAACACATCATGTACTTCTGCTAACTTCTCTGGTAGCTCTAACTGATATGCCACCTCACCTTTCCGACCAAGTACTTTGAACGGTCCAATGTATCGAGGTGCTAACTTGCCCTTGACGTTGAACCTCTTCACGCCTCTCACTGGTGACACCTTGAGATATACAAAGTCTCCAACTTCGAAGCTGAGTTCCCTCCGTCTGATATCTGCATAGCTCTTCTGTCTGGATTGTGCCACCTTCAGATTCTATCTGATTATCTGCACTTGTCGCTCTGCCTCTCTTAGTATTTCAGGTCTAAATACCTGACTTTTTCCCGTCTGATTCCAGAATAGTAGTGTCCTACACCTTCTGCCATACAATGCCTCGAATGGTGCCATCTGCAAACTCTTCTGATAGCTGTTGTTGTACGAGAATTCCGCGTACGGTAAACTCATGTCCCAACTAGCACCATATTGTAGAGCACATGCTCTCAACATATCCTCCAATATCTGATTTGTCCGTTCTGTTTGCCCATCTGTCTGCGGATGGTAAGCTGAACTGAACTGTAGCTTAGTGTCCATAGACTCATGCAGTCGTCGCCAAAAGTGTGATGTGAACTGGGTACCTCGATCTGACACTATTCTTTTCGGTACCCCATGGAAACACACAATCCTCTCCATATACAACTCCGCTAGTCTGGTTCCCATGTAGGTGGTCTTTACTGGAAGAAAATGCGCCACCTTGGTCAGACGATCCACGATTACCCAGATTGAGTCAAATCCCCTCTGAGTGCGAGGTAAGCCAGTGATGAAATCCATACCGACTTCTTCCCACTTCCATTCAGGTACCTTCAGGGGCTGGAGCAAACCTGCTGGCCTCTGATGTTCAGCCTTGACTCTGACATGTGTCACATAGGGCCACATAGGTTGCCACATCACGTTTCAATCCATACCACCAGAATCTCTCCTTGATGTCTTGGTACATCTTGGTACTACCCGGGTGTATCGAATATGCCGATTCATGGGCTTCCCTGAGAATTGCATCCCTGATCTGCACTATATCCAGTACACAGATCCTCTTCTCATACCACAATGTCCCTTGGTCATCCACTCGAAAACCAGGGGCTTTTTCTAATGCCACCAGTTCCATGGTCTCCTTGATCTTCTCATCTGCGAGCTGTCCTTTTCGGATCTCTTGTTCCAAGGTCGGTTCTACTGCCATCTCAGTGATGCTGGTCACAAATCCCAGGCTCATCCTTTCAAACTCTGAACTGAGTTCCTCCGGTAAGCAATGTCACGTGATCTTATTCACGTAACTCCTTCTACTCAGAGCATCTGCCACCAGGTTGGCCTTCCCTGGATGATAATGAACCTCCAGGTCATAGTCCTTGATCAACTCTAACCAACGACGTTGCCTCATATTCAGATCTGATTGTGTGAACACATACTTGAGACTCTTGTGGTCAGTGTAAATATCACGCTTATGACCAATCAAGTAATGCCTCCAAATCTTCAAAGCATGCACCACAGCTGCTAACTTCAGATCATGTGTCCGGTAGTTCTGCTCATGTTTCCTCAACTGCCTCGATGCATAAGCGACTACTCTACCTTCATGCATGAGTACACATCCCAAGCCTTGACGAGATGCATCACAGTAGATAGAGAAACTCTTGGTTATATCCGGCAACACTAGCACGGGTGCCGTTGTCAACCTCTTCTTCAACTCCTCAAAGCTGGCTTGACACTCCTCAGTCCAGACAAACTTAGCATTTTTCTCCAATAGTGCCGTCATGAGTTTAGCAACTCTTTCTTATCCACAGCGTCCCTTCATAAATTCGCCCCTTTTATCTCTGGGCTGCACGTGGTGTTGTTGACTAACCTTCTTCGGATCAACTGCCACTCCACCATTGGACAGTACGTGTCCCAAGAATGCTACTTCCTTCAACCAAAACTCACACTTGCTCAGCTTGGCATACAACTGATGCTCACGAAGTCTCTGCATCATCAACCTCAGATGTTCTTCATGCTCTTCCTCATTCTTGGAGAAAACCAGAATATCGTCAATCAACACCACTACGAATTTGTCAAGATAGTCCATGAACACACTGTTCATTAAATACATGAGGTATGCCGGTGCATTTGTCAAACCAAACGACATGACAGTGAACTCATATAGACCATATCGGGTTGTGAAGGCTGTTTTGGGGATGTCAGTCACTCGTATCCTCATCTGATGGTAACCGGATCGGAGATCGATCTTAGAGAACACACATGCTCCTTTCAACTGGTCGAAGAGATCATCAATCCTTGGCAGCGGGTACTTGTTCTTGATGGTTACTTCATTCAAAGCTCGATAATCCACACACAATCTCTGGGTCCCATCTTTCTTATCCACAAACAAAACTGGTGCTCCCCAAGGGGAAGAACTAGGACGAATATACCCTTTTGCTAACAACACCCTTAATTCCTCCTTAAGTTTCTCTAGTTATTTTACTCCCATTCTATATGACCTCTTAGCTATAGGTGCAGTACCAGGCTTAAGATCAATAACAAATTCAACGTCGCGGTCCGGGGGCATACCTGGTAACTCATCTGGAAACACATCTGGGAAATCGCACACCACTCTGATGTCTTCCAGTGCTACACCTTCGTCTTGGTAGATCTGATTGTGTCCCAAGGGACTAGCTGCTTGGTACTCCACTTTCTCACCAGTCTTTGCTGTCAGCTGCACTGTTCTTTTGGAGCATTGAATCACCCCATCATATCTGGCTAACCAGCTCATACCTAGAATCAAGTCAAACCCAAGGGTTTCTAGGACTATTGGGTTCACCACAAAACAGCCCATAGGGTTTCTAGGACTGTGATGGTGATACAGGGGCAACGTAAAGTGGCACGCTGTTCTCCCCCGGGTGAACTAACTACCATGGGGCTCCCCATAGGTTGCAAGATCATCATGTCCTTTTTCACGAAAGCAGCAGATATGAAAGCATGCGAAGCTCCAGTATCAAACAAAACAGTTGAGAGAGTCGAGTTGACAGGGAACGTACCCACGACGACATCCGTTGCTCCTTCTGCGGTTTCCGCACCCTTGTGGTTGACCTTGCCTCTCGCTGGGTTCTGCTACTGATTCCCATTCTGGTTCTGTGGTTGCCCAATCCTCTGATTGTTGTTCTGACCAACGGCATTCTGAGCCTTGCGAGGACAAGCGCTGGCATAGTGTCCCAGCTCACCACAACCAAAACACCTCGGAGCCGTAGGTGCATTGTTGGCCAGGTTGGGGCGTTGGACAGGACCATTCTGTGGCTGGTTCTGAAGACGCTGCTGAGGTAGTGCTGAGGGGTACTGGGGACGTGGCTGGTACTGGGGTCGTTGCTGATACTGGTTGCGGTTCATCAAACCAGACTGTCCCTGGAATCGCTGTGGAGTCACCATCTGCTGGTTTCCTTGCTGAGGATTGAAGCGGGGGCGAACATTGCTTCCTGACGGTGGACCTTGAAGCTTCCTCTTCTTTTCCTCCATCTCACGGCGCTTGTGCTCCAGCAGTAGTGCGCTATCCACCAGTTCTTGAAAAGTGGCGAACTTGGAACACAGGAGCTGGTACTGGAGTGTATCATGCAGGCCTCTCCTTGGCGTGCGAGCCACGCTGCCCCACAGCGCCCGAGCCCCTATAAAAGTCGGCCCCCGAGACCCCCGACCCTCACCCATCTTCGCCTCGAGCAGTCCCGTCCCGCTACGCCATTCCCCTCGCCATGCAGCGCCGCCCCCGCCCCCCTCGAGCTCGAGCGCCGCCATCGATTCACCGCCTCCGGATTCGCTCTGCTCCTCTTGACACCCCTGGTAGCTTCGCTGAGGGGTAAGAAAGCTCCTCGTCGTGTTAGCGCTCCAATTTCGGCTCCACCTCACTCTAATCGGCTCGCCGGTCACCTTGCAGCTCCGCCGCCGTCGTTGACTCGCTGCTCTGGAACAGCTCCGTTCGTTCCGACGCCCCAGGAAGCATCGTCGCACGGTGAGCATCCTCCCGAGCCCCTCTTCTCTCTCCCTCTCGCTCTGTAATCCCGCCGCCCATGTCTGCCGGCACTTGCTGACCGCCGGCCGCCGTCGAGCGCTGCCAGTGTCCTTTTCCAGGCACCCAGAACCCCCTAGCAGCTCTCTCCGTAACATTCTAAACCCGTAGCACCAAGTCTCGCCCCTAGCCGAGCCCCGTAGCGCGCTCCCCACCTCGCTGGAGCTCCGCCGCCGCCGGTTCCCGTCGGCCGCCGCCCCTGCTAGCCTCCGGTCAACAAGAACACCCTAGGTGAGATCGCCTCTTCCTCCTGAAACTGTAGGGCCAAGCCTCGACTCGATTGGTGGTTGGTAGCTCCCATTTGCCCCAACTCCGGCGAAGCACCACCGCCTCCCCTACAGCGCCGACGTGTTTTCTTCCCTGCCGGCGACCACACTTCCCCCGTTAAACCCCAGTCGTCTGATCCAAAGCCAACGGCCCAGATCCAACCAACCCCAAGTCAAACCAGCAGCGTACCGATCAGCGCTGGTAACATTTGTTAAAGAGCCCCTCGCCTTTCAGAAAATTAACCCGCCATCCACAGTAGTGTAAAAGAAATTGCATATAGGTCCTGTTTTATTCAAAAATCCCCCTGACATTTTGAACAATAGAACCCGCGGTCCAGCCCTCATCTTTTTGCGCTTAGGCCCTCCTGTTTTAACGCTTAATTACATATACGTCCTCGATTCTTCGCAAATAAGTCCCTGAAATTCAAAAATGTCATAACTTTCTCATTTTAGCTCCGATTAGTGTGATTCTTGCACTCACGTGTTCGTAGCGAAGCTTAGAATAGTTTCAAAGCCCTCCTTTGTATTGTTTCTACTGTTTGATGTACTGTTCCTAATAGAATATTTTTGTTTGCATGTATTGGCTTGTGTGGATGTTTGTGCGGTGATTCGTGTCCAGTCGGTGGGCCGTTCGCATTGGACTTTGAGTGCGAGGACTTTCAGGAGCCAGACTCGCAACAACAGCAGCAGCACTTTGAGGAAGGCAAGTTATAGCACGGACAATCCTTGCTACCTACACACCTTTAATACATTATCTACAACATTTGCATGTGTTTAAATTGTCTCCCATTAAGGTAGTATCTAGCTTTGTTTATCTTGTACCATGATTTACCTGGGTGTATGCATATGGGTAGAACTTTGCTATGCGCAGCTACTGTCACCTCTACTTAATTGTTAATTTTGACTTAATGGACCACTACAACTTTAATGTTAAAACTTGCTTTTTAGCAACATGGATCAGGGAGCTAAGGCGTGTGCTTCGTGCTTGGCCCTAGTGTCTCTCTGTAAGGACTAGTTCTTAAAGCGGCAACCCAGGAGCCTGTCGCCACCGCCAGAACTATAATGGCTCTGGTCTTGGACAAGTAGCATGTACGGCTCTAGCTTGACTGTAGTTACCGACGGGCCGACGGCGTTATGGGAAGCGCTCGTGAGAGTATGGTTTGATCCACCGAGGACGGGGATACCGTCGGCTATGCCTCGTTAGGCACAGCCCCGTGTTGGGAGGCACCATCAAAGCAGGAGCTCCACACGTTGCGCTCTTTATTTTGTTGTTGGCATGTGATGCCGCGCTCTGGACGCCATTGACCCTCCTATGGGACCGCCCTGGGAGTCAGTCGATCTTGGTGCCTTGGATCATGCTGCCTGTGTTGTACCATAACGGCTACTTCTTTTTTAGGGTGTCTTGTGAAAATCCTCGTAGCATCCCTATGCGATCACACCTCGGAAGTGTGGTTTAAGAGGTTTGGACACCTCGGCATGGTTGGGTTTAAAGTTCCTTTGAACTTTTACGCGACTGGTGGGTAAAGGGTGAAACCTCTGCAGAGTGTAAATCTATCATGATAGCCTTGCTCAGGGTCATGAGCGGTCTGGATCCTTTTCGATTAGAAGATGATGTTTATTTATGCTTATGTAACACCCTAAAATAACCTTATTTAAAATTTTCAGTAATTAATTTATTATTCAATGTCACGCTCATAATTAATATAGGTTAAATAAATAATTTCTGAAAATTAAAATCAAATATAAGGTGTAGAAACATTTTTTTGCATTCATGCTGCTGCATTGAGTTTTGTACTGCTTGTGGTTCAAATGAGAGTTTAAATTTATTTAAATTCGAATTTGAATCACTTTGATTGGAGCCATAGAAAAGTTCCTTAGGTTGTAGTTCATCTTTGCCCCCTGAACTTTTTCTCAGAATCATTTTTGCCCCCTCTTCTTTTCCTCCCGAACAGCCCAGCCCGCCACACTGCCCCGGCCCACCTCCCTTTTTCCCCCACTCGCGGCCCAGCGCAGCGAGCCGGCCCAATTTCCCCTGGACGTTCTCGCTCTGCTCGGCCCACTCCACACGCCCCACCTCCTCTTTCTCTCTTGGGCCGCGTCGCTAGCACTCGGCCCAGCCCGCCCAATAGCCGCGGCCTGCCGCTCCCCGCCTCCTCTCGCTGCCACGTAGGCCCCGCGCGCACAGTGTCGTCCCTTACCTCCAGCCGGGCCGCACCGCGAGCAGAGCTCGGCCTCAGCCGCACCTCGGCCCACACCCAGCCGATCCCCGCGCCACCCGTGGCCCTCTGGGGCTTCGCGGAAGCTTCCTGCACCGCTCCTTTCCTTATTGCGCCGCTACCCATAAGGAAACCGTCCTCCCGAAAGGAAGGGGATCGTCGTCGCCGCCTCTCCTTGGCGTGCGAGCCACACCCGCTCCACAGCACCCAAGCCCCTATAAAAGCCGTGCCCCTCACCCCCAAACCCCCACCCCACCCTCGCTCCCGCGTG
>OAMR01000019.1:4567536-4585286 GCA_900205405.1 Echinochloa crus-galli | reverse complement strand
GAAACATAATTTTGTATAAAAACTCGAGGGCTAAACCATAAAATAACAGGGGCTGGACCTCGGGCACAATTTTAAAACTTGCAGGGGCTAAAACAGAAGAAAAAGGGCCTATTTGGAATTATTTTTGAACTAACTTGGACTGCGGGTTGATTTTCAAAAACTTTAAGGAATTCTTTGCAATTTAGCCAGGGCTGACCGTTATTCTTGGGTTTCACTCGGTGCTGGCTCTGACGAGGATCGTTGGATCTTAATCCGACGGCCGGGATTGGATCTGGGAACGGCTCGTCGGCGGCGACGGCGCGAATCGGCGACGGCGGCGCGGAGCTCGACAATGGCGGCGGCGCGGCGCTAGGGTTGGCGGGCTCGCGATTGGTCTTCGATGGAAAAGATTGCGGGCGGTTGCGCGCATTAAGTAGGCCGACGACCGGGGCTTGGAAAGGCGTACGGGACCCGGAGTCGGAGGCGGCGGCGCGGCGTCGGGCCGGACTCGGGGAAGAGTCCCCGTCGGAGACGACGGCCCTGACAGGGGGGCCCACCTATCAGCGACGCGGGGAGAGAGAGGCGGGGGAGATGAAGGACGGGCCGAAGATGGGCCAAAAGCGGGGAAATGGGCCGGCCGAGGAAAAAAAGAAAAGGAATCGGCCCGGGGAGAAAGGAAAGAGTATAGGGGGCAAACTTGGACCAGGCCAAGAGTTCGAGGGGTAAAAACGAACTCGGCCTATTTCTGCAGATGAAATCCGTCTTTGAGTAAGCGAATCCGCGAATGAAGTCAAGGTTATTCACGTCCCCTGATCTATCTCTACTCCTAATAAGACTGCGCTGGGGAATTGCGTCCACCCCCTCTTTCCGTGTGCCATCTAATCCCCGCCTGCAATCCCTCGGACGTTCATTATAACTTTAACGGTGAGATCGATAGCGATAGCACCGTCCTTTATTTAAGCCTTAATAAATCCTAGAAAAATTCAAAGGGTTGCTACAATTTAATTGTGATGAATTTTAGGGTGTTACAACCCCCGCAAAGCAAACGTAGTAGCAGATGCCTTGAGCCGAAAAAGCTATTGTAACAATCTGATGATAGAAGAAAGCTAGCCAGAACTAGCAAAGGAGTTGTATACGCTGAAACTCGAACTAGTGGAAGAAGGAAAACCCAAGGAGATGAGGGTAAAGTATAACATAGAAGACCGAATCAAAGAAGCTCAAGGAAAGTGTTCAGAAATCCAAGAAGTGAAAGAGGATATCCAACGGGGGGTAGCACCTAACTTCCGGGTAGATGAAGCAGAGACAGTTTGGCTGAAAAACTGTATATGTGTACCTCAGGATCAAGAGATCAGAAGGACCATTCTGGCGGAAGCTCCCGAGTCCAAGTACTCCATCCACCCTGGATGTACCAAGATGTATCAGGACCTAAAGGATAGGTTCTGGTGGAAGAAAATGAGAGAAGACATAACTGAGTATGTAGCCAAGTGCGACATCGGTCGGAGAATCAAGGCAGAACATCAAAGACCAGTAGGACTGGTGAAACCACTAGAAATTCCAATGTGGAAGTGGGAAGACATTAGCATGGACTTCGTGGTTGGTCTACCATGCACACAAAAAGGGAATGATGCTATTTGGGTTATAGTTGATCGTCTGACAAAGGTAGCCCACTTCATACTAGTCAAATGCACCTATTCGGTAAGTAGGCTGGCAGAACTATATATTGACAACATACTCAAGTTGCATGGGGGCACCGAGGAGTATTGTGTCAGACAGAGGACCTCAATTCATAACCTAGTTCTGGAGAAGCTTACATCAAGCCATCGGGACAACATTGGAGTACAGCACAGCTTACCACCCACAGACAGATGGGCAGACCGAGAGAGTGAACCAGATTCTCGAGGACTTGTTGAGGGCATGTGCCCTGGCTTACAGCACAGACTGGGAGAAGAGTCTATCCTACGCAGAGTTTTCCTACAACAACAGCTATCAGGCAAGCCTACAAATGTCCCCTTTCGAAGCCCTGTATGGGAGGAAGTGCAGAACACCTCTAATGTGGTCAGATGTGGGAGAACGAGCATTCTTTGGACCAGATATGACAGTAGAAGCTGAAGAGAACGTGGCCAAGATCCGAGACCACCTGAAGGTAGCTCAGAGCAGGCAAAAGAGCTATGCAGACAAGAGGAGACGAGACCTAGAGTTTGAAGCAGGAGACTATGTTTACCTAAAGGTGTCACCCCTCAGAGGGCATAAGAGATTCCAAATGAAAGGAAAGCTAGCACCTCGCTTTGTTGGGCCATACAGAATTCTGGAGAGGGTAGGAAAAGCTAGCCTACATATTGGACCTACCAGAAGACCTAACCGGAGTGCACCCAGTGTTCCATGTGTCTCAGCTAAGAAAGTGTCTGAGAGTACCAGAACACGAGGTCCAGGCCGAGGCCTTAGACCTACAAGACACCTTGGAGTACCTGGAGTACCCGGAGAAGATACTAGACAGGGCAGTCAAAGAGACCATGAGCACAGCTATCCCATTCGGCAAAGTACAGTGGAGCAATCATTCTGAAAGGGGCGCTACTTGGGAGAAAGAGTAAGTGTTGAGAGAGAAGTATCCACACCTATTCAGACCCTAGGTAATCACAAATCTCGAGGACGAGATTCTTGTGAGGGGGGAGACTGTAACATCCCTAAAATTTACCCTAGGATTTGTTGAATGCAAAAATGTGGATTTAAAAATATTTGGTGAAATTGTGTGCATGCAAACCAACATATAAGGTTGCCTTCTAATTGCTCCCTTTGCTCCTAGGAAAATTTAAATTAATTAAAAATAAATTTGAAGTGCTAAGGATCCAATAGTGGTGATTTGGAATTCTTTTGGTTTTGTTGGATTTTTGGTTGGTTTGAATTCAAATTCTATATTTGAATTCAAACAAAAACTAACTCAAACTAATTTCAAACCAGCTAACTCTTCTTGGGCCGAATCTCGCTCGCAAAGTCTGTTTTCGCCCCCTGAACTTTTTCCCGGGTCAGCGCTCAACCCAGCCCAGCCAACCAGCCGGCCCAGCTGGCCCAGCAGCTACGCCGCGTCGCCTCCGCGTCCCTTTTCTCTCGCTGACCGGTGGGCCCCGCCTGTCAGCGACTCCCGACACACAGTGTCTTCCCCAACCGCCCCCCTCTCTCTGCTTTTCGCCGGCGCCCGCGCTGCTCTCTCTGCAGCCGCGCCCGTGAGCGTCAAGCCAATCCCATCGCTGCGCTCGCGGCCCGTCGCGATGCCGCCACATGGAAAGGGCACGGACGCCCAAAATCGCGAGCCGCTCGTTGCCGCGGAGCCCTAGCGGCCGCCGCCCTACAAATACCCCAGCCGCGGCCTCTCCCAGCCCTAGCCGCCGCAGCCCTTCGGGGTTTTCTTCATCACCAAGCTAAAGCCGAGAGGTAGAGAGGAAGGAGGAGTCGGGAGAAGGAGGAGGGAAGCGGAGAAGAGGTAGGCGGAGCCGAGCGCCGCGCCGCCGTTCGTGAGGACGCCGAAGACGAGCCAGACCGGGGATGTTCGAGGGAGCACAAGCACTGCTGGAGCACCGCACGACTACCCTGAGCTGCAGCAAACCTCAACGAGACCCAAGGTGAGCTGCCGACGACGACCCCCCTGTTCTTCCCCTGTTCCGGCCGATCGTCGCCGCTCCGCCGTGCTAGCCTTCTCTGGGACCCGGTCTTCGAGTCGTGGCCGTCATCTTGTGCAGGACCCCGTCGCGCCGCTCTCCGCACCGCAACCTGCCGACGCCTTTGGCCTCTGGACCCCGGCCGCCATGCCGTCGCCGCGCACCGAGCGAGCTCGAACCACGCGGGCGCCATGGCCGCGGCGCGGTCTAGCCCGTGGCTTGAACTGCGCGCGCAAGCCAAACTCACCCACGCACCGCACGCACAGCCGAGCGTACCTCACTGAGCTGTTTTGGGGGCACTAAGCCGATCGGATCGCCCTGTGTTGAGCGTCGCCACGGAGCCGGCTCGCCAGAGCACCCGTGCCGCCGCCGTCTCTCATCGGGGAGCCGCTTCGCCGGCCAGGCCATCCCCTTTTCTCATTGTCCGCGTTCGCCGAACCCAAGCCGAGCCGTAGCACCACTTCTAGGGCCCCGCCGAGCCTTTTTCCGGTGATCGCCGTGGCGATCAGTGCCGCCGGCCGCACACCGGAGCACGCTCGCGTCAGTTTCAATAATGCAGCTGCCGTTTGTATTTGAAATGTAAAAAGGACAGTAACACTCCACATTGCAGTACGCCCTAGCTCTGAGATGTCAAATATATGCATGCATACATCTGAAGCAGAAAGGACACAGTGCAGCAGCACCAACTGTATGCATGTATGTGTGACAGCTGAGATATGGGCGTGAAAAAAAATGATTAATGTATGCATACATCCAAATATAACTATGGCTGGTATTACTAGACATTCCTGTTCTTAATAATCTGTACACCGGTTGATGGAGAAAAACTCCCGACAACATTTTTTTTATTTTTTGAGAAAGACCAGTACAAACCAAACACTCACACGCGTGCACACTCACTCGTATGAATTCGTATATGCATACCCTGCTCCTATGCGCACATCCGATAGACTGGGCCGATAGATCTGATGTTAAGATTCATGAAGTCACTATTGGTGCCTCACTATCAACGGGGACACCAACTACCACTGAAAAAACAGCGCCGGTTAATTCCTAGAATGGATCTTACCAACTGATCTACGATCAATTCGCACTCGAGAACATTATTTGGATAGAGAAAATCATGAATGAAGATAGTGAAGATCCTGAAAATTTTTGGTGATTCAAAGAGACAATTATCATTCACTAGCATATCCTGAAAAGTGTAAATTACGTCATGTTTTGTAATCGGTGACATTCGCGTGACGTTTATACGTTCGTCGCTAAAGCCCCATAATAAAAGGTATTCAATGACGTTTATGCATTTTTTCGTCATAAACTTTGTGACGATTCTTATACCGCCACTAGATTATGACGCCAGCTTTTCGTCATTAAAGACACAAAAAACGTCACTAAACCTTGAATACGGATGACATGACAGTGACATGGATATGACGTGACAGCAACATTGTGACGTTTTAGTTCGTCACAAAACATTATATGGCCCAAGAAGGCTCATGCAATGAGCAGTCATTTATGGACCAAGCCCAATTGTAAGGCCTTTTTATTTTATGTTAACAATTATTTTCAAGCCCATTATTTTCTTTTGCATAAAGCCCACTCCAATTTGAGCCCAACTATTTTTAGCTGCCATATTTTTCATTTCAGCCTAAAATTATTTATAGAGCGCAAAAACAAATTCTAGCCCACCAAAATTCATACATTTCAATCAAAAGCATTTCATTCCAGAGCTCAGGCAAAATATTACAAACTAAACAAAATCAAGTTATCGGAATCACAGTACAAGACTATAATTCAGCGCTATATCATAACACAATAAAGGCAACATTGCTTGAAATCTGACTCCGCACATGCTCTGGCCCCTAGAGGCTACATCAGTGGCCACCATGATTGGAGTGGCACCAGTCTTGAAGGATTTCAGAGCACTCTCCCTCTTTTACAAAAATTGGAAGCACAACACAGAACAAGTGAATTCTTGGCACACAAAAATAACATAAAAAATGTAGGAAACATTCACTGGTAGCAACTGACCAAATGGTGCCATGAAACAGAATCATGTACCCTATGCACTATATCATAGCTAATAGTGGAAAGTTCACAGTAGGCCATATGCCAAGTAGAAACAGCAATTTGCGACCACAATATAGATACAGTTATGACGAATACAAATACTAATAATTACTTAACAAGACAGTTGATGAATTGGACCTTAATGATTAACCATTACTAGCAAATGATGAATACTAAGATAATACAGATGCATGGAGCTAGGACATGTACTAGAGTTTTTTTTTTTTGACAAGAGACATGTACTAGAGTTTTTTTTTTTTGACAAGAGACATGTACTAGAGTTGTGACCAATGCATTCACCTGCCGTGTTCTGTCACCATGGATTGCAGAGAAACCTTTTGAGTATAGTCAGTAGGGCAATGAGTCAGCTTCCAGCTTCGTCTCCAGAAAGACCAATGTCAGGGGTTGCTGCAGTTAAGACAAACAAGCAAATTAACTTGAGAATTCAGGGTACATCACGCTAATGACCTGTCACATGATACACAATAGCCGAATCATTTTTTTTTTACCAAGCCACAATATCCGAGCATGTTACAAGCTCGCAATATAGGGTACAGCATGCTAATGACATATATACATGGCAGTTCAAGTAGCAGTAACATACAGGCTTCCTCGCATACTACTCAAAGATGCACCATGCAGTTCAAGTAGCAGTAACATACAATTTATTTTCAATTCTCGTAGGAAAAATACAGCATGCAGTGTTGACAATCTGAAACTTCCTAATGCAGTGGCAAGGAACAACTAATCTTGGCCAAGCACACTAAATGCAGTGGACCAATCAAGCAAAGAAAAGAAGCACCAGATAGTCTACCTCTCTGCAACTATGAACACCCCTGGACCTTAGGCCACCAACGCCATGGCCTGCCACAACCCACTGCAAGCATCAGGCAACATGTAAATAACAAAGCATTCACACCTAAAGCAAAACAGTATTAGCATGGGGTCATTCTGTAACAGTATGTTATGACAAAGGACTGGACAATGGACAGGATCTGCTTTTGCAACTAAAGTTGTAGACATAAACCAACATAAAATTAGATGCAACTAAAGTTGTAGCTACTTAAATTAGCACAGTACTTCAAAAATGAACTAAATGAAGACACCGTCGGATGCAAGCATTGAATATTACCAGACACCATCCAACCATACACGCAGCAAAATTAGCAGAGACATCAAAATTTGGGACCTAACCAATGCCTGGAATATTGCAGATTCATGTGATCCACACTACACCGCATGTACAAAAATAACACAAGCATGTATACCTGGATCACACAGAGAATATCTGGGAGTTGGTTTTTGGACTCATCAACAGGGCCTACAAAACAAAGAGCACAAATAAGTACAGCACAATAATACAATCATACTAAAAAGGAGTTAGCGCTAGAGGGTCCTTCCATACCAAGCAATACAAACACCATATTGTAGATGTAGGAAGTGAAATAAAATTATTTTGTTCCTATCCAATAAATATGTCAACAAGGTAATAATTAAAGCCACCATCATGCAATTCCTCCCACAATATTTCAGTACCTTTGGATAAAATGGGAGTACAAAGTGTAAAACAAGCAGTGAGTACAGCTCTTTTCTAACATAACAAGGGAGTATATAGTTAAGCTGTTAACAAGGATCTTGAAAGCAACGAATGAGCAAGAAAATGGATAAACAGGAGCCTTGCTTCAGTGGTTTTTGAGAGCATAGTACCAGTAATCGGAGGCCGCGGAGGGGAAGTTGGCCGAGGCCGCCGCGGCGGCGTGCGCGTAGCGCTGGTCGTCGTCGAGCATGCTCCCTGGCGGCGCACCGCATCTGCAGGGCGCCGCCCGTGCCTGGGTTCACGTGCTCGCCGTCAGCGGGCGCGCTGGAGGGGGGCGGCTGCACACCTGCCGCCGGTGTTGACACCCGCTTCCGACCGGGAGCCATTGGAGGCGTTGCTCGCGGATCTAGTGGTGGAGCGCGTCGTGGACCAGCCGGCGGAGGGCGTCGAGGATGGTGGTGGAGGGCGTCGTGGAGGGCTCGCGGATCTGGAGGGGGAGGGCGTCGTGGCAGGCCTCGCGGCAGACATGGGGACCTGGCGGCGGCGGCGGGGAAGGGGACCTGGCGGCGGCGGGGACCTCGCACGCCGAGAGGCCGAGGGGGGCAGCAGCACCTTGCGGACGGGTCGGAGGAGCTACGGGCGGGCGCGGCGGGGCGGCAGTCTTGGAGAGGGAGGAGCGGGAGGCAGCGGCGCCGGGCGCTTCTCTCGGAGGGGGCGGCGCCGGGCGCTTCTCTCGGAGAGAGAGAGGGAGAGGGGGAGGGAGGGCTAAGGGTTACGGTTCTTTTATACAACAGAGACACGATCACAGTCGTTGGATCGACGATGGATGGCCAGAATTAACTGGGCTATTTGGGCCAAAATGGACCTTAGTGTATTTCTTCTCATCATAATGTTTTTCTTTTTCTTTTTTTATTTCATTATACCATTGTGAAGTAGCACATAAAATAACTATCTTAAATTAACCAACATATTTTTATATACAATAGATTACATATAAGTTATATTGAAAAAGTTTCAATAATTATAGCACTTATTTACTATTTTTAATAGTTTAAATGAATTTCTACATGTTTATTGAAAGTAATTACAGATTTAACTAAATGTACCTCCAATAAGATTTGAAATTGGGTCATATACTGTATGGGGCCTGCGGCCTAGGGGCAACGTAACCGGAGCTCCTAGGCTTCTGTGAGCGGTCCGGCTGGCGGTTCTTGCTTTCCAGGAACTTGCGCTTGTTCTCTTTCCTTGCATCCATCCTGGCCTTTTCCGTGACAATGGCCTTGTTCATCAGCGTATTGAAGTTGGGGAAACTGTGGGAGACTAGCAGGGCTCGAAGGTCTGGGTGCAACCCTTTGATGAAGTGTCCTGTCTCTTTGCATCTGTCTTTACTTCATCTGGTGCATAACGGGCTAGTTTAGTGAACTCGTGGGTGTATTCCTCTACGGTCTTGTTTCCTTGCTTCAGTGCACGGAACTCATCTGCATTGCGCCTCATGGTGGCGTCGGGGATGTGGTAGCGACGAAACTCTTCTTCAAACTCTTTCCAGGTGATTGCAGACTCGTTTGGGGAAGCTGCACAATAGGCATCCCACCAAGCTAAGGCAATTCCCGTGAGTTGGTGGGAGGTTAGGAGAACTTTGTCACGGTCTCCACCTCCAAACGGTTCCAGCTTTCTCTTAATGGTTCTCAGCCAGTCATCTGCTTCTAAGGGGTTGCTGGACCCTCCAAAGGTGGGCGGTCTGGTTCTCAGGAAGTTGGTCAACTTGTCACCTGCATTGGGCCTACGGGCTGTCTCCTGACGGCGGCTGGCATTCCACACATTTTGCATGAACAAAGTGTGGTGGTACAAAGCTTGTGCCAAGTTGAAATCTGGCGGGAGCGGGGGTACCACAAAAGATCCCTCATTCTGACTTCTTGGGTGGCTCGCTTCTGGTCCACCTCCTACAGGTGCTTGTCCTTCCGGTTGGTTTTCTCCCATAGGGTCTTGCTAATCCACTTCCTGGTTCTCAGGGTTCTCTCTTCTCCCTTCTGGTGGCTCTCCTCCAGCTGGGGGGCGCGTCTCTGAGAGGCGCTTGCACGCGTGTTCACCATCTGCAAGTTGACCACGGCCTTCGTGAGATTGGGTTAAGATGATGTTTAAGTTGATTAGTTCGCAGTTTTGAAAAAGGCAAAAACACTTCTGCCGAGGCACACACAGCATACAAGCTAACAAACAAGCACACAAGGTTTCATTCAAACAGCTGAAGGGTTATAACAAGATTCGCACTTCAAGGCGGGGTACAGGACATGGTAGGGAAAGCTACTGCTAGGGATACAAGGGTTCTGCGGACCAAGCTGGCTTCATTCCCATCTGAGTGCTTGACTTTGGGTCTACTCGCGGGGCGAGTTTTCCTCCGGGTTGGAGCGCCCTTCTGGCGGTGCAAGTCGTGCTTGTTCAGCCTCGGACAAGGTCCCATTCTCTCGAGGCGGCTCAGACGGTCCTTCTTCAGCGGGCGGTGATCCTGCGGGAGTTCCCGACAGTGCTTGAGGGTTCCCCGCAACTTCTCCCCATGTCATGACAGGTGTTCCGAGTAGGACATGGGGTTCTCCAATTGCCGGGACAGGCGTTCCACTTCTAGTCCAGTCTTGAATACGTAGGTCCCGAGCTTGCCTGAGGCTTTCTTGGGCGACTGCCTCACTGCTGACGGCAGCAACAGCTCTTGCTTCAGCTTGGGCCACCTGGACTTGGTGCATGCGAACGGAGAACTCTGCTTGTTCGGCCCGGGAGGTTTGTTCCCTCAGGAGTTTAGCTTGCTCGTCGAAGAGTTGGTCCAACGAATTGAGGTAGGTGACCACTTGGTACAAAATGGGTTCCTCTTGATGGCGCTGCTCCAAGTTCCTCATACGGGCCCGCCAGACTGCAAATCTGACGACCGGAGGAAAGTACCTCATTGGGGTGGGGACCAGGTGTCTTTCAAAGATTCTGCACATGAAGCGGAGGGCTTTCCTAAGAGCCAAGGGGTAGGTGTCCTGATGCCTGAATCCTGTGGTGGTCGTATGCCATGCTTCGATGGGGTGGAGGTCACTCTTGGCGACAACTATGACCACTCTGCAGCGTTGGGTCCCATGGTGCTCATACTCCCTGCTGTAGTACCTCAGGCGTTCAGGTACACCGAGGCATTCTAGCACGGGGATCAACAGGCTAGCGAAGCCCGGTGTGACTGGGCAGACTCCCTGGGTCCATCCTTCTTCCGCCATCTGAAACCAGGGGAAAACAAAGATTTGAACAGATGTAGGATAACAGGTGATCTTTATTGCATAACATGGCAGTGTACAAAGATCATGGATACATCAATGCTAAGATGGTAGTGCTAACTGGATACAACAGACTCTACTCCAGGAGAGGCTAGACTAGGTGCTAGTCTAAACTAAGGACCCTACTCCAGACAGACTCGACGTTTCTTCAGAGGGAGCTAATACTCTGGCACTTCTTCTTCAGTCTGTGTGCTCGCGTCCATGTGGGTCATCTCGGGTTCTCCTTCGATCAACCTATTCTCCCTCCGGTAGGCTTCAAGCCTATCCATATACTCCGAGTAAGCCTGGCATCTGGCCTGGTGAGTGGCTAGGGAGCTGACAGCCTGAGTCGATGTCACCTTCTGTATCTCCAGTTCCCTCTTTACTTCTTCCAACTCTTCCTCCGCCTTCTCGGCTCTGCAGATCTGGTGCCTCAGCAGCCCCGATGTCTCTCGGTACAGCCTGTCTAAGCCAGTGAGGTAAATAGACAAGTGTGACACAGTGTCCTCCATATCTTCATCTCTCCCAAGGTTCCTCATCTGAGCAATCCACTCACGTCCTCCATTCTCCAGTGGTGGGGCAAATCCTAATGCTATTCCCACCAGGTACTGCTTGTAGAGTACGCGGAGGCACATCAGGGCTCTTCTTGCGGCTTTACGGTAGGCATTGGGGCGGTCGTAGCCGATGGCATGAACAAACCAGGGTGCCACCTCCTTGTAAAGTGAGCTCTTCCCCACGAAGATGAACATCCGGCACCGACGGGTACCATTGGTGGTGAACTCCCGACAAAAGTACTCGGGGGTCTCTGTGACTACAACATGCTCCAGGTTGAGCAGCAGTAACTTGGGAAGGCCAGGTTCTGCGGGGCAGACTCCTTCGCCCCAACCCTCGTCAGCCAGCTGGGCCATCTGGAACAAGTCAAAAAGTCGTCGGTGACTACTTGTGTGGAGAAAAGGGGTTTAGACGAGAACACACTAGTGAGAGAAGGCTAGAAAGGGTCACGATCCTAGGGGTTACGTCCTACGGCCAACCTATCGGCTCTGATACCACCTGAAGCGTCCCCTCGAGAGAGAGAACTTAATGTGATACAAATACCAGTCCTAGGATGCTGGTTCACATTATTACAACAGACAGTTCAGTACATAAACAACATTACGGGAGACGGTGGCACTGCAGGGCCACGACAAACATAACTAGCACTAGACTCCAGATAAAAAGGTTGATAACATAGAGGTCTTCGAGTGGAAATCCATGCAGCTTCAAGCGGGTGACCCTAACACACAGGCAAAGGTTGGGTGCAGAACGAACCCCTCTAAACGACGTCCTCAGGCACAAAGTCCGGGTCTGCCTCTGTAACAAAATAAGAAAGGGTGAGTACATACGTACTCAGCAAGCACAACCACAACCACGGAGGGATACAACAGAAGTATGCAAGGATAATAACAAGGATGGCTCATGGTTTATTTCGCAGCAAAGCAAATTTTATCACACATGCAAAGGGTTGGTTTTCGCAATGAGTTTTCACAAATATTTCTTTTAATAGGATCAATAGACGTGACATTTTTACACATAAGAGTTTAATGCTACCAGATTTCTCATCTGTTGTAGCTCATGACAAAACTTTTCTCAGTTCAACAAACACCAAACACTTTCTTACACCAAAACAGGGGACTAGTGAAGTGACCAAGCCGTAACTCGCCCAATACCGTGGACACGACTATCCGGATAGGTTTTAACTCTGCAGAGGTATACACAACCACAAGTAGGCTACCACAACATGGACACCTTACTGCCAGTGTAGCTCCTATCAAAGTCATTACCCACCATAGCTAAACTGACAAGTTATCACAGACGCGACCAGGGGGTAAGCAACCTACCAACGAGGTTTTACCCAGGGGCATACCTCACATAGATCGTAGCCCCGGCTCCATGGCCCTCTGTTGCTCACCAGAACACCACATAATCAACAGCTTAACTAGTGGGATTTATGCTAGGCCGTTGTCACATACAACGGTCGAGTGGTGGTACAATAAAGTGGGTTAGGCTAGATGACACATCAACATCATCCCAAAAATTGTGATAAGATAGGTAGCTCCCACCATGCTCAACCACACAGGTTCGAGCTCACCTCGGTATTTCAAACAGAAATGTCGTCTGTCTCATCCCACACGGGTACTCATTTTATTTACAAAACTCATCTCTTTTATTTTAAAATATGCACATTGTTGCTTTTGTAAACACCAAGTGATTGTAATGGGGTTTATAACAGTAAAATATTCCTAAGCATTCCTAGCAGTGACTAACATTTAAACAGAGCATTGTCATATTCAAACATTAATCTAGGTTGTCAAGGAAGCAGTCATAGCAATCAAGGAATGGCTATCCAACCGGGTTTAGCAGTAAAATCATGCAAGTTTTATAAAACATGCCATGGGTTGTGTTTATAAAAACTAGGACAAAATATGCATCAAAGGATGGGATTGCACTTGCCGTTCTCCCAACCCTCGGGGGATTCCTGCCCGGGGTCCTGGTCTCCAAGCTCCTGCTCGTAACCCTGCTCCTCCTCGAGTCCTTCCTCGTTCACGGCGGAGTCTACGGCACACACCGACAAACATCCAATAAATAAAAGAAAAGGCTTTTGCTGAGCTCCGAAAGAAAAGACAAAAAAAGAGAGAGTACTGGTGGTGATATGATTATTTTTGGATATGGACTGACGGAATTGGTGGAAATATACTGGTAATTATTGTGGTGGAGTTTGGGGTCAAACGGAATTAATTTGGCGCATGAAATGACGAGTTTAGTGGAGGTTTAGGGCTGTTTTTAAAGAGAAAGGACTTATCTGTAAATATCGAAAAGTCCAGGAGTCTCAGGCGAAAATAACAGAGAGAGGTGGAATAGTGCCGGTGGACTGTGGGTTGATTTGGTTAAAGTGCAGAGGGTTATGTGTAAATATGTCAGAGAGAGCGAGAGAGTTTAAGTTTTTGGACTGCGGGTTAGAATAGGGGAAAAGGCAGGGGGTTATGGGCAAAACGCCCTTTCTTCCTCGCGAAACAGCGCCGAGGGAGAGAGAGAGCGACGACGGCCGACGGCGGCGGAATCGCCGGCGATTTGGGGCGGCTCGGGTCAAATTGATCTGGAGGAATGAGAGAGGAGAGTACGACAAGTTCACCCATGCCCTTACCTCGGGCGGAGGTGGAGTGAGGCGGCCGGCCCCTTGCATGCGGTGCTTGTGCTTGGCGTCGGCGTGCGAGTACCACCGCTGCAGCAGTGCAACGGCGGTGGGCGGCACGGCAGCGAGGGGAGCGGGTGGTCGGTGGCGGTGGCAGCGCCGCGGCGGGGCCGGCCCGGGAGTGTGTGCGCGGCGAGCCGTCTTATTATATAATAATAATAATAATACCTAAAACTTCTCCCAAAAAATATGTAAACGGGAATATAATCATTTTATGAATGTACAAGCTTGACATAAAAGTTCCATAAGATTTTATGCAAATTGGAGTATACATTGTTCATAAACTACATTGTTCTCTCATATTGTTTCATACAACTCAACTCAAACTTTGAAGTTCCATACAACTCAAGTCTTATATTGCTCATATACACTTACAAATTGAACAAATGTCACATTTAGTATAATATTAGCAAATACGAAGTTATATTGCCATTTGTTCTTTAAAAACGTTGGTTCAACTTCAATTTGAAATTCAAGTTCAAATTCATTAAGAGAAGTTTTAAGGAAACTCAATTTTTCTCCTAAAAATAGAGATAAAATAAAAAAAATCTCAACATGAAAGTTGTATAGATTTTAATTATAAGAAACTTTTGTTTTGGAAGATCTTCGAGTTTCAATGCAAATTTCCATTCAAATCGTGGTCAAACGTTATTTGACCCTGGTCAAATGTGTTCATTTGACCCTAGCTGGGCAGCTCGGGGAGCTGGGCCGCGGAGGGAGCTGGGCCGCACGGGGAGCTGGGCCGAGCGGAGGGAGCTGCTCGGGGGAGGGAGCTGGGCCGCTAGGGGGCCGAGCTGGGCCGAAAAGGAGAAATGGGAGGCGCTGGGTAGCGGCGAAAAAGAAAGGAGGGAGGGAAGGTTGGCCAAGGAAAAGAGTTCAAGGGGCAAAACCAAACTCCAACCTAAACAATTCTTCTAGGCTTCAAACAAAAACAGAATTTAAATTAGATTTAAATTTAAATTTGAATTACAAACAAGCAAAACTCAATGCAGCAGTATGAATGCATCAAAAATGTTTATGCAGCTTATATTTGATTTTAAATTCTCATAAATTGTTTACTTTCCTTATATTAAATATGAGCCTAATTTATTTTTTGAGTATTTGATTTTTGACAAAGGGACTAGAAAGCAAAAGAAAAAGGCATGAAAAAAACTATGTGGGACCCATGCTGCAGCGTGGGCCCACTTGTCCAAGTGGAAGTGGGACCCACCCTAATCTTGTATTTTTCTTTTGAAAATTTATGACGTTTAACAATTTTGTTTAATGACAAAATAAAATTCGTCGCGATTTTGGCTTTGCTAGAGTTTGTGACGATTTTTAGTTACTCTTAACGACGAACACGTCATTTTTGTCGCTAAGTTGTGTTGTATGATATAAAACGTCACAAAACCAAACATGATAACGACGAATAAGTCGAACGTCATCATATATTCGTCACAAAAGCACATATTTGTTGTAGTGAAACAATGCTAATTAACTACATATTATATAGTTTTTTTGCGGGTAGTACAGATTATATAGTTATCCGTGGATTCTTACAATTATATCTCTTAAAATTCTTTGTGCGGAAGCACCGGCTGATAGACTAGTTAATTATAAAATATATTCAAAAACATCTTAGACAAGAGGCAAATTGGGTAAGGTGGAAGGGGCAAATAAATATCTCGTCCAATTATCTTATAAAATGTTGAATCATGCAATTCAAAATATTAAATTAAGTTTCACTGATTGTTGAATCAAGTATATCAAAATGCTAAACGATGTTCACGGTAAGAGATTGGTGAGCTACAATGATTATAGTAGATGAGTTTATTGTGCTGAAAGTTACATAGCTTAATCATCTTGTGGAAGATGGATAGAAAACCTCTTTGTGACTTAAAAAAAACCCTACCTTTTGCCCCCATTAAAAGACCACATCATTGCCCTCATTAAAAGACCACGGACAGTTAAAATTTGCCGATATCTTTCTTAAATAATGTATCCAGATGGCAACGCTTGACGACTAGCAGAAATGCAGAATTCAAATACGATCTTGTATCTCCTTGAAGGCATGAAAAGCGCACGATCCAATGGTTTCACAAAGAACTTTGGATTCTCAAACAGAACGAGCGTTGCACGGATGTAACTCACATTCTCAGATGTAGTGCCAGTTAATTTGATTCAAGTAGTTGTGACGACACTTTCAAGCTGCACCTAACCCTGTTGTCCCCTTGGACGATATGCATGAATAGTTCAAGGTTTTTGTGCTGTGCTCGGCCAAATCCCGCCCGTTGCGCGCGACCGCCCTGTGCGAGACTAGGACACTGCACAAGCGGACGCGGAGGGCTCACTCATGCGTGCAAATGTGCAATGATCGCCGCACCTCGTTCCCTTACCTCCGGAATGCCCGTGAAGGACATTGCCGGCGAGCCGCCACCGATCACTAGTCGTGGGGTGCGTTCACGTGTGCGTACGCTCGCTGGCTGTACGTGGGTCAGTGTTCGGTATGGCGGTACGCGTTGCTTGTTTCGTCTGCGCAACGGTTTCCCAGATGTTGGAGATTCTGGCGTAGGGGACGAGCTAGCTGTACTGATTTTGTACAGTTTTGTCCCGTCCGTCTAGTCTCGTAGATCTTCTGTTCAGTAGATGTTCTGTGGTTTTATTGGCTGTTCCAGAAAAGAAAACGTGAAGTTTAGTGAAAATGTTATATCGACGCTGTAGCGCACTGTAGCACTTTTCGTTTGTCTGTGGTAATCGTTGTCCTACCATGATCTAACTAGGCTCAAAAGATTCGTCTCGCCGTGTACATCAAAACCATGTATTTAGTTTTTTATCTATCCACGTTTAGTTTTTCATGCACGAAGAGAGAGATTTGATGTGATAGGTGAAGAGTGAAGTCTGGAGAGAGAATTTTTGACTTTTTAAAGAAGCTAAACAGGGCCAGAAATCTTCAAAAAGATGCAAGCTGTATTCGAAGGTGCACTGCCATGGCCCTTGTACAGTTGTACTGATGTACAACCACTTACTCCGTATATCGCAATTCACAGCACATGTCCTATACTCAAAACGGTTTCACCACGTAAATGGTTTTGGAGAAGCCACAAAAACTGGTTTCTGCGCAACTGTTTTCTCAAGGTTTTTACCAAACGGATTCGTGGTATCCCAGTCTCGCAAAACAGGTGCAGCCGAGCGTCTCCATGGGCGGCGGCGTGAGCTTCTCCGGTGGGCGCCCGTGCGATGGGCTCCAGCAGGCGGGCGAGCTGCTCGGGCAGGGCGGCCATGCGAGCTGGCAGGCGGGGAAGAAGATAAAAGGAAAAAAAGACATAAACAAAAAATAGATGAGGATGACATGTGAGACATTAAATTGACATATGGAGCCCACAAAATCCTATAGCTAACAATATTAAAAACTCCATCCATACCCTCGTCTCGACCTCTTCAATCAAACATTGGACGGCCCACTTCAACCAAACACTGGACGGGACCGTCCCAACCCATCCCATCCTACCTTGTCTCTGAACCAGACACACGCTTAGCGACCGAGGTTCTACGGTGAAACTTGAGTAGTGGGCCAACTTGGCGGTGAGGGCACAATGACACGGCAGTGGAGCGCAACCAACGGAAGAAGGGACCTTTCCGGTAGCCGACTGGTAAGATATGGTGCAGGGACGCTTAGGTTTGAGAGCATATGAATTAATAGATATATGGCTTTGTGATTTATTTATCATTAATAGAGACCCGCGCGCCTATGCCTCGAATTTTTAGAAACTTATTTAACCAAATTATATATTTATAAACAAAAATACTATATTTATAGTTAAGATCTAGCTTGGCAACACCAGTGGAGAAATATCTTTTAGTCCTGATTCTCAACCCCGCATGGTTTCCCGACCCAAGAATAAAAGTTTGTGACGTTCAAAAAATGTTGCGCCTTGTGGGTTTTAAACCCATAACTTTCTACGTTACCTTGCATATAACCTCCTAACCACCCCACCTACGGAAATATACTGGTAATTATTGTGGTGGAGTTTGGG
>OAMR01000019.1:4523283-4561112 GCA_900205405.1 Echinochloa crus-galli | reverse complement strand
AATACTACCCATATGCAAAAACCCATAGGAATACAAGGACAGGGAAATAAATGCTAGGTACAACCTTAATGGTAAGCAGTATTAAACACATGCGTATGTAATGAACAGTGTATTAAAAGAGTGAGTAGGTAGCAAGGATTGTCCGTGCTATAACTTGCCTTCCTCGGAGTACGGCTGCTGCTGCGAGTCCTGCTCTGGCACGTCCTCAACGTACTCGAAGTCCAAAGCTAAGGGCTCGCCGACTGGACACGAACATCACGCAAACATTCCAAAGCAATCATTACATGCAAGTAAATTAATTCTATTAGAACAGTACACCAAACAGTAAAAACAGTACAAAAACAGGAGCTAGAAATAATCTACGCTTCGCTACGAACACATGAGCGCGAAAATCACACTAATCGGAGCTAAAACGAGAAAGTTATGGCGTTTCTAAGGTTCAGGGGCTTGCTGGCAAAGTTTTAAAAGTTCCAGGGGCTTAAACGAAGAAAACAGGACCTATCTGTAATTATTTTTGAACTGGGATGGACCTCGGGTTAATTACCAGAAAGCCGAGGGGCTTTTTAGCAAAGCGACCAGCGCTGACCGGTAGAGGGGCTCTTTAGCAAAAAGACCAGCGCTGACCGGTATTGACTCGGCCCGGACGCGTGGCAGCCGTTGGATCTGATCTGGACGGCTGAGATTTAAAACGCGAAGGGGTATGGCTCGATCTAATCTTGGCCATCGATCTGAGATCGGACGGCTCAAATTTAAAATGCGAAGGGGTATCGGCCGATCTAATCTTGGCCATTGATCTGAGATCGGACGGCCCAGGGCGAGAGCTCGCCGGGGAAGACGACCGCGCGGCGGCGCCGCTCGAGCCGACGGCGAACGTCGCCGGAGTTGGGTTTTTCTCGCGCTACAGGGCTCCATTAGCGACGAGAGTTGATCCTACGTGCTCAGGGGACCAAGGCGAGTCTACCTAGGGGGTTCTAGTCGGCCATTGGCCGGCGGATCGGGCCAACGACGACGCGCGGCGGAGGCGAACTCCGGTGAACCGCGGGATAGGGGTTTAGGCTGGGTTTTGGGTCGGTTCTCTGGCTCTGGAGCTGCTGGGAGTGCCACAAGTGCAACCGTGGTGATTATGTGCAGCGTGTCGTGATGTGTTGGCCGGACGGCGGTGGCCGGCGGTGGATCGCCGTCGGCGGCCGAGGGGGAGACTCTACGGTGCTCAGGAGCTAAAATTGAAGGGGGGAGGAGCTTCAGGGATAAAGTGAACCCGAGAAAAGTTCAGGGGGCTGAAACGAACTATGGGCCTACCAACTTTTCTAGAGCTCCAAACAAGGTGATTCAAATTTGAATTTAAATAAATTTAAATTCTTGTTTGAATCACAAGCAATACAAAAATAAATGCAGCAGCATGAATGCAACAATAAATGTTTCTATCACTTATATTTGATTTTAATTTTTAGAAATTTATTATTTAGCTTAAAATAAATAGGAGCAAGCTCTAATTAATTAATTAAATGCCAAAAATTTTTAAATTGAGCATTTTTGGGAGTTACAAACCTACCCCCCTTAAGGTGAATCTCGTCCTCGAGATTCGGATGTTTCCCGAAGTCTCTGCAGCACCAACCTCAGATGTTCTTCATGTTCCTCTTCATTCTTGGAGAAGACCATGCCGGCTCCACTGCACCTTGCACATTCGAATGGTCTTGTTCCTCAGCACTCTTTCTGACACCTCCAGGATCCTGATCGGATACTCCTCGTATGTGAGGTCCTCCTGAACATTCAACTCATCAATCGGGATCTGCTCTTCTGGCACCCGCAAGCACTTCTTCAACTGGGACACATGGAACACATCGTGTACTCCGGCTAGTCTCTCAGGCAGGTCTAGCCGATATGCCACTTCGCCCATCCGTTCCTGTATCCTGAACGGTCCGATGTAACAAGGCGCCAACTTGCCTTTGACATTGAACCGCTTTACACCTTTCATGGGTGACACCTTCAGGTACACAAAATCATCAACTCTGAAGCTGAGGTCCCTCCGTCTGACATCGGCGTAACTCTTCTGTCTGGACTGGGCCACCTTCAGGTTCTCTCTGATCACCTGCACCTGCCGCTCTGCATCTCTGAGTATCTCCGGACCAAAGACCTGACTCTCTCCAGTCTGGTTCCAGAACAATGGGGTCCGGCACTTCCTGCCATACAATGCCTCGAACGGTGCCATCTGCAGACTCTTCTGGTAGCTGTTATTGTAGGAGAACTCTGCATACGGCAAACTCTTATCCCAGCTGACTCCATACTGCAATGCACAAGCCCTCAACATATCCTCCAGTATCTGATTGGTCCGCTCTGTCTGACCATCTGTCTGTGGGTGATAAGCTGAGCTGAAGTGCAACTTCATGTCCATAGACTCATGTAATTTCCGCCAGAAGTGTGAGGTGAACTGAGTACCACGATCTGACACAATCTTCTTCGGCACCCCGTGTAAGCACACAATCCGCTCCATGTACAGCTCTGCTAGTCTGGCGCCTGTGTAGGTGGTCTTCACTGGCAGAAAGTGAGCCACCTTGGTCAGGCGATCAACAATCACTCAAATGGAGTCGAACCCTCTCTAAGTGCGGGGCAGACCAGTGATGAAGTCCATACCAACTTCTTCCCATTTCCACTCCGGGATCTTCAACGGCTGAAGCAATCCAGCTGGCCTCTGATGTTCTGCCTTGACTCGCTGACATGTGTCGCACAATGCCACGTGAGTCGCCACATCACGCTTCAGTCCATACCACCAGAATCTCTCCTTGATGTCCTGGTACATCCGCCACATCACGCTTCAATCCGTACCACCAGAATCTCTCCTTGATGTCCTGGTACATCTTAGTGCTGCCTGGGTGGATCGAATAAGCTGAGTCATGTGCCTCTCTCAGAATCATCTCTCTGATCTGCGCTATATCTGGCACACATATCCTCTTCCCATGCCATAGAGTTCCCTGATCATCAACTCTGAATCCAGGGGCCTTTCCCAATGCAACATTCCCCACAATCTCTCGGATCTTCTCATCCTGCAGCTGACCTCTCCGGATCTCCTGCTCGAGTGTGGGCTCTACTGCCATCTCGGTGATGCTGGTGACGAATCCCAGACTCATCTTCTCAAACTCTCGGCTGAGTTCTTCAGGCAAACAATGACCAGTGATCCTGTTCACATAACTTCTCCTGCTCAGAGCATCTGCCACCAAATTGGCCTTCCCTGGGTGATAGTGAATCTCCAGATCATAATCCTTGATCAACTCCAGCCATCTGCGCTGTCTCATGTTCAGATCTGACTGAGTGAAGACATACTTGAGGCTCTTATGATCAGTGTAGATGTCACATCTGTGCCCAATCAAGTAGTGTCTCCAGATCTTCAGGGCATGTACAACAGCTGCCAATTCCAAGTCGTGCGTCGGGTAGTTCTGCTCATGCTTCCTCAGCTGCCTGGATGCATACGACACGACTCTGCCCTCCTGCATAAGGACGCAACCCAGTCCTGGACGGGATGCATCGCAGTAGATGGAGAAGCTCTTAGCCAAATCTGGCAATACCAGCACTGGGGCTGTAGTCAACCTCTTCTTCAACTCTTCGAAGCTGACCTGGCATGCCTCCGTCCACACAAACGGGGCATTCTTCTCCAGCAATGCCATCAACGGCTTAGCGATCCTGGAGAATCCTTCAATGAACCGTCTGTAATAACCGGCCATCCCAAGGAAACTCCTGATCTCGCTCACATCCCGTGGCGGATTCCAGCTCAACACATCGCTGACTTTCTTCGGATCAACTGCCACTCCTCCATTGGACAACACATGTCCCAGGAATGCTACTTCCTTCAGCCAGAACTCACACTTGCTCAGCTTGGCATACAACTGATGTTCTCGAAGTCTCTGAAGCACCAATCTCAGATGTTCTTCATGTTCTTCCTCATTCTTGGAGAAAACCAGAATGTCATCAATGAATACCACCACGAACTTGTCCAGATAGTCCATGAACACGCTGTTCATCAAGTACATGAAGTATGCAGGAGCATTGGTCAATCCAAAAGACATGACCAAGAACTCATACAACCCATACACCTTGAGATACACAAAGTCATCAACCTTGAAGTTGAGATCCCTCCGTCTGACATCGGCATAACTTTTCTGTCGGGACTGGGCCACCTTCAGATTCTCTCTGATCACCTGCACCTGCAGCTCTGCATCTCTGAGTATCTCCGGACCAAAGACCTGACTCTCTCCAGTCTGACTCCAGAACAAGGGGGTCCGGCACTTCCTGCCATACAATGCCTCGAACGGTGCCATCTGCAAACTCTTCTGATAGCTGTTATTGTAGGAGAACTCTGCATACGGCAAACTCTTATCCCAGCTGACACCATGAGCTCAGAAGTACGGCAAATCCTCTGGGAACTCCACAACTCGTCCAACTCCTTCTTGAGCTTTTCCAGCTCCTTCGCTCCCATCCTATACGGCCTCTTGGCTATAGGTGCAGTGCCAGGTTTTAGTTCAATAACGAATTCAACATCTCGTTCTGGAGGCATACCTGGCAACTCGTCAGGGAACACATCCGGGAACTGGCTCACCACCCTGATATCTTCAGTTGTCGTCCCTTCAGCTTGATTGACTTGGCCTTGCTCTGAGGCACTGGCTGCCTGGTACTCCACCTTGTCACCGGACTCTGCTGTCAGCTGGATGGTCCTCGTAGCACACCTGATCACTGCATCATATCTGGTCATCCAGCTCATACCCAAGATCAGATCAAATCCCAGGGTCTCCAGTACTATCGGACCTGCCTTGAACTCTACCCCCCTTATTATGATGAGGACATGGGGGCATCGTAGAGTTGCCCGCTGTTCACCTCCTGGTGAGCTTACTAGCATAGTGTTCATCATGGGTTTCAGGGCTAGTAGATTCTTCTTCACAAAAGCAGCAGAAATGAAAGCATGCGAAGCTCCGGAATCAAATAAAACAGTGGCGGGGGTCGAATTGACGAGGAACGTACCCACGACAACATCAGTGGCTGTCTCTGCTGTCTCTGCACCGGTGTGGTTGAGCTTGCCCCGAACCGGAGTCTGCAGTGCACGACCTCCCTGCTGCTGACCCTGCGGCTGCCCAACTCTCTGAGCGCTGCCCTGCTGGTTCTGTCCGGCGGCGTTCTGAATCTTCTTGGGGCAAACATTGGCGAAGTGTCCCTGCTCGCCACAGTGGTAGCACACCCTCGGACCCACCGGTGTAGTGTTGGCTGGGTTGATGCGCTGAACTGGACCTGGCTGCATCTGGCTGCGCTGAGCTGGTCCCATCTGTGGCTGACCCTGTGGACGCTGCTACTGTGGCGCCCGAGGAAACTGAGGACGCTGCTACTGGTACTGGCCACGACCGAGCATGCTGGACTGACCCTGGAAGCGCTGCTGGCCTCCCACCTGCTGACTCTGCAGAGGTGTAAGCTGCTGCTGAACTGCTGCCAGGTGATCTACGTACCGGCCGGGCGTGAGGACTGGTATGAATCCCACCAATCTAATGCCGGCCCCTGAAGCTGTCCTCCGGCGTACAGCACCTTCTCTCTGTCATCGCACTAGGCGATGTCCAACTGTCTCTCCACTGCCTTGAGCCAGTCATCTGCCTCAAGGGGGTCGCTGGCCTTGCTAAAGGTCGGCGGGCGTCCCTTTAGAAACTCGCCCCTCTTGTCTCTAAGCGGTGCAGCTGCCTGTGGAGGATGTTGGTTCTGCTGGATCAGCCTCATGGTCTCAGCCATCTGCTGCATCATCTGAACTTGAGCATACATCAGCTGCTCAATGGTGGGGATCTGACGGTTCGGATCCAGGCTCGGGGGCGGGTTCAAGGTAATAGGATGAAGCATCTAGTCTACGGCTCTGCATGACATATTTACATCTATTATATTAATACAATAGTGTTAAAAGGAGCTACCACATTCGCCGAGAGGGCCAAGAAATTCCCACGTTAATCTAAACAAGATAAGAATATGTACTGTCGGATTTTATAAAGATCTAATGGTCTATATTATTCCGTTAATCTAAAAAAGAGAAGAATATATTCCATCGGATTTTATGGAGATCTAACGGTCCATATTATTCCATCCGCCGCCACACCTCCACGATCGTCGCGCGGCCGTCTGTGGTCGTCATGCAGTCGTCCGTGGCCGTCGTATGAGGCCTCCACCATCGTCGTGTGGCCGTCCGCGGCCGTCGTGCGAGCCCTACACCGCAGCCGTCCGTTGCCACCGCGGGAGCCATCTGCGGCCGCCGCGGGAGCTGCCCGCACGTCTTCAAAAATCGGGGTCCGGCTGCTCCGCGCGCCGCCGGAGGCCGGCGGGGCTGAAGGGTACCGGCTGGGAATACTCGCCACATGGCCCTCCGTGGCCGCCGTGGGAGCCCTGCACCGCAACCATCCATGGCCGCCGACCCGGGAGTCCTTTGCCGTCGTCGCCGCGCGATCGTCCACCGCCGTTGCCACCGCGGGAGCCATCTGCAGCCGCCGCGGGAGCCGCCCGCGCGTCTTCAGAGTTCGGGGTTCGGCCGCTCCGCGCGCCGCCGAAGGCCGGCAGACCTGAAGGGTACCGGCTGGGAATACTCACCGCATGGCCGTCCACGGCCGCCATGGGAGCCCTGCACCGCAGCCGTCGGTGGCCGCCGACCCGGGAGTCCTTTGTCGTCGCCGCGTGATCGTCCGCCGTCGTTGCCACCGCGGGAGCCATCTGCGGCCGCCGCCCATGCGTCTTTGGAGTTCAGGGTCCGGCCGCTCCGCGCACCACCGGAGGCCAGCGGGGCTGAAGGGTACCGGCTGGGAAGACTCGCCGCGTGGCGCCCGCGCGTCTTCAGAGTTCGGGGTTCGGCCGCTCCGCGCGCCGCCGAAGGCCGGCAGACCTGAAGGGTACCGGCTGGGAATACTCACCGCATGGCCGTCCACGGCCGCCATGGGAGCCCTGCACCGCAGCCGTCGGTGGCCGCCGACCCGGGAGTCCTTTGTCGTCGCCGCGTGATCGTCCGCCGTCGTTGCCACCGCGGGAGCCATCTGCGGCCGCCGCCCATGCGTCTTTGGAGTTCAGGGTCCGGCCGCTCCGCGCACCACCGGAGGCCAGCGGGGCTGAAGGGTACCGGCTGGGAATACTCGCCACATGGCCCTCCGTGGCCGCCGTGGGAGCCCTGCACCGCAACCATCCATGGCCGCCGACCCGGGAGTCCTTTGCCGTCGTCGCCGCGCGATCGTCCACCGCCGTTGCCACCGCGGGAGCCATCTGCAGCCGCCGCGGGAGCCGCCCGCGCGTCTTCAGAGTTCGGGGTTCGGCCGCTCCGCGCGCCGCCGAAGGCCGGCAGACCTGAAGGGTACCGGCTGGGAATACTCACCGCATGGCCGTCCACGGCCGCCATGGGAGCCCTGCACCGCAGCCGTCGGTGGCCGCCGACCCGGGAGTCCTTTGCCGTCGTCGCCGCGCGATCGTCCACCGCCGTTGCCACCGCGGGAGCCATCTGCAGCCGCCGCGGGAGCCGCCCGCGCGTCTTCAGAGTTCGGGGTTCGGCCGCTCCGCGCGCCGCCGAAGGCCGGCAGACCTGAAGGGTACCGGCTGGGAATACTCACCGCATGGCCGTCCACGGCCGCCATGGGAGCCCTGCACCGCAGCCGTCGGTGGCCGCCGACCCGGGAGTCCTTTGTCGTCGCCGCGTGATCGTCCGCCGTCGTTGCCACCGCGGGAGCCATCTGCGGCCGCCGCCCATGCGTCTTTGGAGTTCAGGGTCCGGCCGCTCCGCGCACCACCGGAGGCCAGCGGGGCTGAAGGGTACCGGCTGGGAATACTCGCCACATGGCCCTCCGTGGCCGCCGTGGGAGCCCTGCACCGCAACCATCCATGGCCGCCGACCCGGGAGTCCTTTGCCGTCGTCGCCGCGCGATCGTCCACCGCCGTTGCCACCGCGGGAGCCATCTGCAGCCGCCGCGGGAGCCGCCCGCGCGTCTTCAGAGTTCGGGGTTCGGCCGCTCCGCGCGCCGCCGAAGGCCGGCAGACCTGAAGGGTACCGGCTGGGAATACTCACCGCATGGCCGTCCACGGCCGCCATGGGAGCCCTGCACCGCAGCCGTCGGTGGCCGCCGACCCGGGAGTCCTTTGCCGTCGTCGCCGCGCGATCGTCCACCGCCGTTGCCACCGCGGGAGCCATCTGCAGCCGCCGCGGGAGCCGCCCGCGCGTCTTCAGAGTTCGGGGTTCGGCCGCTCCGCGCGCCGCCGAAGGCCGGCAGACCTGAAGGGTACCGGCTGGGAATACTCACCGCATGGCCGTCCACGGCCGCCATGGGAGCCCTGCACCGCAGCCGTCGGTGGCCGCCGACCCGGGAGTCCTTTGTCGTCGCCGCGTGATCGTCCGCCGTCGTTGCCACCGCGGGAGCCATCTGCGGCCGCCGCCCATGCGTCTTTGGAGTTCAGGGTCCGGCCGCTCCGCGCACCACCGGAGGCCAGCGGGGCTGAAGGGTACCGGCTGGGAATACTCGCCACATGGCCCTCCGTGGCCGCCGTGGGAGCCCTGCACCGCAACCATCCATGGCCGCCGACCCGGGAGTCCTTTGCCGTCGTCGCCGCGCGATCGTCCACCGCCGTTGCCACCGCGGGAGCCATCTGCAGCCGCCGCGGGAGCCGCCCGCGCGTCTTCAGAGTTCGGGGTTCGGCCGCTCCGCGCGCCGCCGAAGGCCGGCAGACCTGAAGGGTACCGGCTGGGAATACTCACCGCATGGCCGTCCACGGCCGCCATGGGAGCCCTGCACCGCAGCCGTCGGTGGCCGCCGACCCGGGAGTCCTTTGCCGTCGTCGCCGCGCGATCGTCCACCGCCGTTGCCACCGCGGGAGCCATCTGCAGCCGCCGCGGGAGCCGCCCGCGCGTCTTCAGAGTTCGGGGTTCGGCCGCTCCGCGCGCCGCCGAAGGCCGGCAGACCTGAAGGGTACCGGCTGGGAATACTCACCGCATGGCCGTCCACGGCCGCCATGGGAGCCCTGCACCGCAGCCGTCGGTGGCCGCCGACCCGGGAGTCCTTTGTCGTCGCCGCGTGATCGTCCGCCGTCGTTGCCACCGCGGGAGCCATCTGCGGCCGCCGCCCATGCGTCTTTGGAGTTCAGGGTCCGGCCGCTCCGCGCACCACCGGAGGCCAGCGGGGCTGAAGGGTACCGGCTGGGAATACTCGCCACATGGCCCTCCGTGGCCGCCGTGGGAGCCCTGCACCGCAACCATCCATGGCCGCCGACCCGGGAGTCCTTTGCCGTCGTCGCCGCGCGATCGTCCACCGCCGTTGCCACCGCGGGAGCCATCTGCAGCCGCCGCGGGAGCCGCCCGCGCGTCTTCAGAGTTCGGGGTTCGGCCGCTCCGCGCGCCGCCGAAGGCCGGCAGACCTGAAGGGTACCGGCTGGGAATACTCACCGCATGGCCGTCCACGGCCGCCATGGGAGCCCTGCACCGCAGCCGTCGGTGGCCGCCGACCCGGGAGTCCTTTGCCGTCGTCGCCGCGCGATCGTCCACCGCCGTTGCCACCGCGGGAGCCATCTGCAGCCGCCGCGGGAGCCGCCCGCGCGTCTTCAGAGTTCGGGGTTCGGCCGCTCCGCGCGCCGCCGAAGGCCGGCAGACCTGAAGGGTACCGGCTGGGAATACTCACCGCATGGCCGTCCACGGCCGCCATGGGAGCCCTGCACCGCAGCCGTCGGTGGCCGCCGACCCGGGAGTCCTTTGTCGTCGCCGCGTGATCGTCCGCCGTCGTTGCCACCGCGGGAGCCATCTGCGGCCGCCGCCCATGCGTCTTTGGAGTTCAGGGTCCGGCCGCTCCGCGCACCACCGGAGGCCAGCGGGGCTGAAGGGTACCGGCTGGGAATACTCGCCACATGGCCCTCCGTGGCCGCCGTGGGAGCCCTGCACCGCAACCATCCATGGCCGCCGACCCGGGAGTCCTTTGCCGTCGTCGCCGCGCGATCGTCCACCGCCGTTGCCACCGCGGGAGCCATCTGCAGCCGCCGCGGGAGCCGCCCGCGCGTCTTCAGAGTTCGGGGTTCGGCCGCTCCGCGCGCCGCCGAAGGCCGGCAGACCTGAAGGGTACCGGCTGGGAATACTCACCGCATGGCCGTCCACGGCCGCCATGGGAGCCCTGCACCGCAGCCGTCGGTGGCCGCCGACCCGGGAGTCCTTTGCCGTCGTCGCCGCGCGATCGTCCACCGCCGTTGCCACCGCGGGAGCCATCTGCAGCCGCCGCGGGAGCCGCCCGCGCGTCTTCAGAGTTCGGGGTTCGGCCGCTCCGCGCGCCGCCGAAGGCCGGCAGACCTGAAGGGTACCGGCTGGGAATACTCACCGCATGGCCGTCCACGGCCGCCATGGGAGCCCTGCACCGCAGCCGTCGGTGGCCGCCGACCCGGGAGTCCTTTGTCGTCGCCGCGTGATCGTCCGCCGTCGTTGCCACCGCGGGAGCCATCTGCGGCCGCCGCCCATGCGTCTTTGGAGTTCAGGGTCCGGCCGCTCCGCGCACCACCGGAGGCCAGCGGGGCTGAAGGGTACCGGCTGGGAATACTCGCCACATGGCCCTCCGTGGCCGCCGTGGGAGCCCTGCACCGCAACCATCCATGGCCGCCGACCCGGGAGTCCTTTGCCGTCGTCGCCGCGCGATCGTCCACCGCCGTTGCCACCGCGGGAGCCATCTGCAGCCGCCGCGGGAGCCGCCCGCGCGTCTTCAGAGTTCGGGGTTCGGCCGCTCCGCGCGCCGCCGAAGGCCGGCAGACCTGAAGGGTACCGGCTGGGAATACTCACCGCATGGCCGTCCACGGCCGCCATGGGAGCCCTGCACCGCAGCCGTCGGTGGCCGCCGACCCGGGAGTCCTTTGCCGTCGTCGCCGCGCGATCGTCCACCGCCGTTGCCACCGCGGGAGCCATCTGCAGCCGCCGCGGGAGCCGCCCGCGCGTCTTCAGAGTTCGGGGTTCGGCCGCTCCGCGCGCCGCCGAAGGCCGGCAGACCTGAAGGGTACCGGCTGGGAATACTCACCGCATGGCCGTCCACGGCCGCCATGGGAGCCCTGCACCGCAGCCGTCGGTGGCCGCCGACCCGGGAGTCCTTTGTCGTCGCCGCGTGATCGTCCGCCGTCGTTGCCACCGCGGGAGCCATCTGCGGCCGCCGCCCATGCGTCTTTGGAGTTCAGGGTCCGGCCGCTCCGCGCACCACCGGAGGCCAGCGGGGCTGAAGGGTACCGGCTGGGAATACTCGCCACATGGCCCTCCGTGGCCGCCGTGGGAGCCCTGCACCGCAACCATCCATGGCCGCCGACCCGGGAGTCCTTTGCCGTCGTCGCCGCGCGATCGTCCACCGCCGTTGCCACCGCGGGAGCCATCTGCAGCCGCCGCGGGAGCCGCCCGCGCGTCTTCAGAGTTCGGGGTTCGGCCGCTCCGCGCGCCGCCGAAGGCCGGCAGACCTGAAGGGTACCGGCTGGGAATACTCACCGCATGGCCGTCCACGGCCGCCATGGGAGCCCTGCACCGCAGCCGTCGGTGGCCGCCGACCCGGGAGTCCTTTGCCGTCGTCGCCGCGCGATCGTCCACCGCCGTTGCCACCGCGGGAGCCATCTGCAGCCGCCGCGGGAGCCGCCCGCGCGTCTTCAGAGTTCGGGGTTCGGCCGCTCCGCGCGCCGCCGAAGGCCGGCAGACCTGAAGGGTACCGGCTGGGAATACTCACCGCATGGCCGTCCACGGCCGCCATGGGAGCCCTGCACCGCAGCCGTCGGTGGCCGCCGACCCGGGAGTCCTTTGTCGTCGCCGCGTGATCGTCCGCCGTCGTTGCCACCGCGGGAGCCATCTGCGGCCGCCGCCCATGCGTCTTTGGAGTTCAGGGTCCGGCCGCTCCGCGCACCACCGGAGGCCAGCGGGGCTGAAGGGTACCGGCTGGGAATACTCGCCACATGGCCCTCCGTGGCCGCCGTGGGAGCCCTGCACCGCAACCATCCATGGCCGCCGACCCGGGAGTCCTTTGCCGTCGTCGCCGCGCGATCGTCCACCGCCGTTGCCACCGCGGGAGCCATCTGCAGCCGCCGCGGGAGCCGCCCGCGCGTCTTCAGAGTTCGGGGTTCGGCCGCTCCGCGCGCCGCCGAAGGCCGGCAGACCTGAAGGGTACCGGCTGGGAATACTCACCGCATGGCCGTCCACGGCCGCCATGGGAGCCCTGCACCGCAGCCGTCGGTGGCCGCCGACCCGGGAGTCCTTTGCCGTCGTCGCCGCGCGATCGTCCACCGCCGTTGCCACCGCGGGAGCCATCTGCAGCCGCCGCGGGAGCCGCCCGCGCGTCTTCAGAGTTCGGGGTTCGGCCGCTCCGCGCGCCGCCGAAGGCCGGCAGACCTGAAGGGTACCGGCTGGGAATACTCACCGCATGGCCGTCCACGGCCGCCATGGGAGCCCTGCACCGCAGCCGTCGGTGGCCGCCGACCCGGGAGTCCTTTGTCGTCGCCGCGTGATCGTCCGCCGTCGTTGCCACCGCGGGAGCCATCTGCGGCCGCCGCCCATGCGTCTTTGGAGTTCAGGGTCCGGCCGCTCCGCGCACCACCGGAGGCCAGCGGGGCTGAAGGGTACCGGCTGGGAATACTCGCCACATGGCCCTCCGTGGCCGCCGTGGGAGCCCTGCACCGCAACCATCCATGGCCGCCGACCCGGGAGTCCTTTGCCGTCGTCGCCGCGCGATCGTCCACCGCCGTTGCCACCGCGGGAGCCATCTGCAGCCGCCGCGGGAGCCGCCCGCGCGTCTTCAGAGTTCGGGGTTCGGCCGCTCCGCGCGCCGCCGAAGGCCGGCAGACCTGAAGGGTACCGGCTGGGAATACTCACCGCATGGCCGTCCACGGCCGCCATGGGAGCCCTGCACCGCAGCCGTCGGTGGCCGCCGACCCGGGAGTCCTTTGCCGTCGTCGCCGCGCGATCGTCCACCGCCGTTGCCACCGCGGGAGCCATCTGCAGCCGCCGCGGGAGCCGCCCGCGCGTCTTCAGAGTTCGGGGTTCGGCCGCTCCGCGCGCCGCCGAAGGCCGGCAGACCTGAAGGGTACCGGCTGGGAATACTCACCGCATGGCCGTCCACGGCCGCCATGGGAGCCCTGCACCGCAGCCGTCGGTGGCCGCCGACCCGGGAGTCCTTTGTCGTCGCCGCGTGATCGTCCGCCGTCGTTGCCACCGCGGGAGCCATCTGCGGCCGCCGCCCATGCGTCTTTGGAGTTCAGGGTCCGGCCGCTCCGCGCACCACCGGAGGCCAGCGGGGCTGAAGGGTACCGGCTGGGAATACTCGCCACATGGCCCTCCGTGGCCGCCGTGGGAGCCCTGCACCGCAACCATCCATGGCCGCCGACCCGGGAGTCCTTTGCCGTCGTCGCCGCGCGATCGTCCACCGCCGTTGCCACCGCGGGAGCCATCTGCAGCCGCCGCGGGAGCCGCCCGCGCGTCTTCAGAGTTCGGGGTTCGGCCGCTCCGCGCGCCGCCGAAGGCCGGCAGACCTGAAGGGTACCGGCTGGGAATACTCACCGCATGGCCGTCCACGGCCGCCATGGGAGCCCTGCACCGCAGCCGTCGGTGGCCGCCGACCCGGGAGTCCTTTGCCGTCGTCGCCGCGCGATCGTCCACCGCCGTTGCCACCGCGGGAGCCATCTGCAGCCGCCGCGGGAGCCGCCCGCGCGTCTTCAGAGTTCGGGGTTCGGCCGCTCCGCGCGCCGCCGAAGGCCGGCAGACCTGAAGGGTACCGGCTGGGAATACTCACCGCATGGCCGTCCACGGCCGCCATGGGAGCCCTGCACCGCAGCCGTCGGTGGCCGCCGACCCGGGAGTCCTTTGTCGTCGCCGCGTGATCGTCCGCCGTCGTTGCCACCGCGGGAGCCATCTGCGGCCGCCGCCCATGCGTCTTTGGAGTTCAGGGTCCGGCCGCTCCGCGCACCACCGGAGGCCAGCGGGGCTGAAGGGTACCGGCTGGGAAGACTCGCCGCGTGGCCGTCCGCGGTCGTCGTGGGAGCCTTCCACCGTCGTAGTCTGTGGCCGCCGCGGGAGTCCTTTACCATCGCCGCCGCCACGGGAGCCGCCCGCGCGTCTTCGGAGTTCGGGGTCCGGCCGCTATGGGTGTCGCCGCCGCTGCGGTAGTCGTCCCCGCTTTTTCGGAATTCGGGGACCGGCCTCTATGGGCTCCGCAAGAGGTCGGCGAGGCTGAAGGGTACCGGCACCCCTCACCACAACTGCCGTCACTAGAGAGAGCGGGGAGATACAGGGAGAGCGATAGAGTGGGAGGGAACGGTGGCGTCAGTGAAAGAAAAGGAGAAAAAGAGATGGGTGGACTTACATGTTGATAGTTGCTATAAAATATAAAATATAGAGGATAACGTGTGTAGAAGAAATTAATATAGAGGAGAGAATCTCAATGACTAGGGAGGAATATTTCTTTTAGAGGATGAGAATAGAGTACGACAAGTGCGAACAGTCTAAAGCCACATGTACCCTACCACATTCCTCTATATAGGAGAGCTACTGGGATTGAGCACCATGACCGCGCTCAGCACTCAGTGTCTTTGCCAACCCAAGTGAAAGATTATCAAACGGCTTACCTGCGCTCAAACCCATTTAATGGTCTTTGTCACGAGTTGTTAAAAAAGGAGCAGAGAGACAGAAAATAAAGCGGAGAAACTGAGTTGGTGTAGCATTCAACAATGAGCGGAGGACATCCCATTGATTTGCACATATAACTGATGAAATATGCTTAGATTTGGGGCGTTCACCTAGGCTGTGAGCACAATGAGACAAAAATTCTGCATATCCAAAGGGAGTGAACCACTACTGGGATTGATCTGCTCAGCACTCATGGAAGATCATCAAATGGTTGGCCCATTCTCAAAGCAAAGAAACTCATGTGTCGTACGTCTTTGATGATGGACGTGCTTGTCGTACACATGTGTTGACATGAAAGTTGAGTAACAACATGATGGGCAAAGAAATGTTTCTCTTAATGCCTGATATAATCATACAAATGTAAACTACTATCAATCATTCACTAGATCGGGCATCAACCATGTCTATATATTATTCCATCTTTTACCGGAGGAGGAAAAAAGGTAAAAGATTGATCCATAACCATGATAGGCAGCTGAACTCGGTAGTATAGCTAGTATAATGGTGCTATGGGAAACTCAAAATAAAATGACAGATGTGTAATTTTGACATATAAGTTTGGAATGACAGATATATAATTGTCGCATATCTTTTTTTGGATCCAGCAGCTCGGACGTGCGAGACAAGGGTACGCACGCGGGCGAGACAGCACGGGTCCGGCCGCCTGAAAAAAATTTTTAGAGGGGATTTTCTTATGTTACCATAATACCCCTGTCATTATCTAGTTTATACTACCATACTACCATACATACTAGCAGGTGCGGGTTCTAGTACGGCACACCGTAAAAGAACTCATTCGACAATACATTCGGTTGGTTCGGCGACTTCGGTGGTTTTCTGCGAATTTCTAGCGGATGGCGCAATAGGCAACGGGGACAACCGGGCGCAAGCTCTTTGAACTGGCTTGTACAAACTGCTCTCAAGTGCCATATTCATCTTTGTTCTCTGATGACCAGGTTTACTGGGTTTGATGCCGCGACGGATGATGTAAAAGATGTGTTGGTGAAGGTGCTGACTATTTTTCAGTTACTTGCAACGCCAACCACCTTGACGATGGTGATTTTAGCAGATTTTGAACCTGAACTTTCAAACTTTGAAAAGAGGAACACGAGGATGATATATTTGACTCTTGGCAGAATATCTACCCTACCATTATCTCGTCCTCAAATGAACTTTTTTCTTTTAAAAAATGAACTATTTTTTACACAAAAAGGAAGTACACATATTTTCACCCATGACATTGATTGTTATATACTGATATTTCTCCAATTCATACGATAGTTACCATCTGCTTAAATCCTATGAAGCACGGCATTGTACAAGAGTATTCTTGTCCAGATCGGATACATACAAGCTGACCTGACCAGCTGCCCTGTCAAAGATAACCTATGAACGAATCATAGCCACACGACACATTCTGGAAGCGCGGTCATCACAAACGTCCAAATCGGATTTTGGAAACGAAAATCCAGCACCGGTAGACCATTCCACGAGCTTAATTTTTATCATCATCGAAACCACACGAGACAGGTCGCACATCAGCCTGGAATATCTCTGTCCGGTTCTGCTGAAAATTACTCTAGGATTCGAGGCTGGCCACGCATCAACAATCTTGTCCAACTCGAACAACGACGGCGGCGCTACGTGACGGGATGGAAGCTGGAAAGTGGCGGTAACCGGCAAGTTTGACGGACTCGGGGTCTTCGCTGAAATGGCGGTCATGCTAAGATAAGGTGTCACAATTCGTGAATGTAACGGTCATGTAAACCTGTTTTTAAACCCCTGGGGCCTCAGCCACCTGAGCATCCAGCCCATACTTCCAATTCAAACATCATTTCAAGGCAAGACCAAGGTACCCTACTCTCTCTCTCTCTCCCTCTCTCTCTCTCTCCCTCTCTCTCTGCTTTGATCTACTTTCTGTAAACTCTGTCAAGTTGTGAACATCTTTAGCCTTTCTTCTATTGGCTTTATTCTTACAATAAAATGGAGTAAGAAACATAGCAGGAGTACTGTTGGAGAACTCCATAGGATTGCAAGCTACCTTTGCTTTTTTTCGCAAAAAAAAGTATACCTTTGCTTACAGCATGGATGCAACGTAGTTCCTCTAGTTTGAAGCTTTGACCAATTACCCAAAATATGCCCCTTAGTTTATGCTTCATATTTTGCAGGTGACAGTTAAGTGCATCATGTGTCGTTCCAAGCACCTGGCGAAATTCGCCATACCCGTGCTTATACTACTGCCGTTGCTGTTTCTGTGCTATGGGGTTGGAAACATCCATTGCTCAACCGTTCATGAAAACAGCAGAGACCTGCAGGCACTGCTCGATTTCAATCAGGGCGTCAGCGACCCATATGGAGCCATGAGCAATTGGACCAATAGCTCACACTTTTGTCGGTGGAATGGTATCACGTGCACCTTGACGCGACCATTGCGCGTCTACTCACTCATCCTCAGCGGGGAAAGTTTATCTGGCCCAATCAGCTCCTCTCTTGGCAACCTTACCTCCCTGAGGTATCTTGATCTCTCTTATAATAACTTCTTTGGTCCTTTGCCTATTCTTGGCGGCCTCCAACAGCTGCAGTACCTTTTTCTGAACAACAACAATTTGTCTGGAAGCATTCCTGATGCACTCACAAACTGCTCCAACTTGTCCTACATAGACATCTCTTCAAACTCGCTCGCGGGTTCAATTTCTCCGAAATTTGGCCTGCTCTCAAACCTAGTTTCTGTTAGTTTGGCTAAAAATCAACTTGACGGAAGCATTCCTAGTGAGCTCGGCGAACTGAGGAATTTAGAATACTTGATCCTAGGCATCAACAGGCTTTCAGGTGAAATCCCACATTCCGTCTTCAGTCTTTCTTCTCTAAAATCTCTAGGTCTAGAACATAATATGCTAGACAAGGCATCACTGCCACCTAACATAGGGGAGCTTCTCCCTCATCTAATTCAGATTACCTTGCAAAATAACTCATTTGAAGGTCCCATCCCAGCTTCCCTAGGCAATGCTTCAGGTCTACAAATGATAGATTTGTCACTTAACAATTTCTCAGGGCAAATTCCTACTTCTTTGGGAAAACTTTCTAATTTGACGGCCTTGAACCTTCAAAATAACCATCTTGTAGCAAGGGACAACCAGGACTGGGAATTCTTGAGTGCATTAAGAAACTGTACATCTCTGAAGTACCTTGCACTCGCTGACAATGAGCTGCAGGGACCTATACCGTTGTCAATCAGCAACTTATCGACTAGCCTTCAACATCTTTTGTTGAGTAGAAACAGCTTATCTGGACAAATTCCATGGGGCATAGGGAATCTTAGTGCCTTAATTAGGTTGGGTCTAGGTGGAAACTATTTTAGTGGTACAATTGAAGGATGGATCGGAAACTTAAAAAGCCTACAAGTTCTATCTCTCCAATCGAACAATTTCACTGGGCCAATCCCGTCCTTCAACAATTTTACTCAGTTGCTATCCCTTGACATAAGCGGAAATGAATTTAACGGTTCCATACCAGCTAGCTTGGGAAATCTTCGAGGCCTCCAACAGCTGAACCTAAGCTATAACAATCTTCAAGGGCATATACCACCAAACTTTGGAAACCTTCAACAACTCATACAATTGGACCTTAGCCACAACAATCTCCTTGGTGACATAACTCATATTAGTAACCTTCAAAATCTTGGCACTTTAGATCTTTCGTCGAATGAGCTTGCTGGGCCAATCCCTGATTCTTTGGGCCAATGTCTCAGATTAGTGAGTATGCAAATGGACCAAAACTTGCTGACAGGAAGCATCCCAACAACTTTTGGTAACCTGACGATCCTTAGCATGCTAAATCTTTCACACAACAACTTGTCAGGTAGCATCCCACAATCTCTAAGTGTATTAAAATCCCTCATCGAGCTAGACCTTTCATATAATCATCTTCGTGGAGAAGTACCAAGAAATGGAGTGTTCGAAAATGCGACAGCTGTTTCACTTGAGGGTAATGGGGATCTCTGTGGGGGAGCAATAGATCTCCACATGCCTTCATGCAAAGCTGATACTAATAAAATAGGATACTATTTGATTAGAGTGTTGATCCCAGTATTTGGCTTCATGTCACTCGTGCTGCTGGTCTACTTTTTATTCCTTGTGACAAATATGCCAAGGAGATATTCATCATCGACTTCTTTCGGGGAGAATTTCCTTAAGGTTTCGTATAATGATCTAGCTCAAGCTACATCTAATTTCTCCGAATCTAACTTGATTGGGAGAGGAAGCTATGGCTCAGTTTATAGAGGGAAGCTAAAAGAACGTAAGGTGGAGGTGGCCGTGAAGGTTTTTGACCTTGAGATGAGCGGAGGAGAGAGGAGTTTCTTGAAAGAATGTGAAGTGCTGAGATGCATTCAGCACAGAAATCTGCTTCCCATAGTAACTGCTTGCTCCACGGTAGACAATACAGGCCGTGTTTTTAAAGCTTTAGTATATGACTTCATGTCTAATGGGAACCTGGACAAATGGCTACATCACAAAGGGGACGGAGAAGTTCACAAACCACTGAGCTTGACTCAAAGGTTAAGCATAGCTGTTAACATTGCTGATGCATTGGACTATTTACACCACGACTGTGGGAGGGTTACTATACATTGTGATCTGAAGCCTAGCAATATTCTTCTGGACGATGATATGAATGCTCTTCTGGGAGACTTCGGTATTGCAAGTTTCTACAAAGATTCTTCGTCAACATTAACAGGTTCTATCACTTCATCAGTCGGTGTGAAGGGGACTATAGGATATATTGCTCCAGGTACGAACCAAGAGTTTTTTACGCAACCCATTTGCTCACCTCGTAGTCTATTTGGTTAGTTACTCTAAGACACTATACTAACTGTATATTTTCTACATTTATTATGTCTCTTTTTAGAGTATGCCGGAGGTGGTCGCCATGCCGCAACTTCCGACGATGTTTATGGTTTTGGGATAATACTGCTTGAAATGATGACCGGAAGGAGACCAACAGATCCTATCTTCAAAGATGGAGTCAACATTGTCAACTTTGTGGAAGCCAACTTTCCGCATGAAATATTTCAGGCCATCGATGCTCATCTAACAGAAGAATGCAATAACTTTGCTGAAGCAAAGAAAACATCAGAAAATGCGGTCCATCAATGCTTGGTATCCATACTGCAAGTAGCACTTTCCAGTACGAACCCAGTACCAGGAGAACGAATGAACATGAAAGAAATAGCCAGCAGAATGCATGCAATCCAAACATCGTATACAGAGAAAGGGAAAACAAAGCAACCCCGAAAATTGTACTGATCCAAAACGTGCAAAATGTAACAGTGTACGTACGTACTCGAGGTCATTACTACACAGTTGTGGTTTGGTCTCCAGGTCAGTGTATTTTTAAGAAACACTACAGGAATCAAATGCCGTGATATATTTACACGGGATAGTTAAGTTTTACCGGCTATTTACACGGAATCAAAAGTTGTGATATATTTAATTGGCTCGTGCTGTATTTCAATAAAGCTAACACAGAATAAAGTTACACTACTATACAAATGATTTGTAGGTGCAATGTCTTTTTTCTGGGAGCTGTTGGTTTTGTAGCCGTCGGGGGGACGCCGCGTGCGACCGGGCTGAACCTCGCTCCGCCGCCCGTCGGTCCAGACCCCCCACGCGCGCCTCCTGCCCCGCCACCGCCCCAGCTGCCGCCGCCGCGCGGCCGTGATGAAGGCAGCGGTGGGGGCCCTTCCCTTCCCCTGCTTTGCTCTCCCGTCAGGGCCTCTGCGCACGTGCTGTCGGGGTGGCCTGGGCGGCTGTCGCCGGTGCGGGGTCGCCGTCTCGGCCGTGGGCGGCCGGATCCGGGGTTCCGACCCCCCGGATCTGGGTGCAGCCGGGTGGTGGCCGGGGTGAGCTAGCATGTCACCAGCGGAGCCTCATGCCCGCCGCGGCGGCCGGATCCGGGGCCGCAGCCCCCGGATCTTGCGCGTCGGGCCTCGGACGGCCAGCTGGCCGGCTCGGCTCGGCGGCGGCTCTGAGCCCATGGGCGGCAGGTCGTCGTCCGCGTTGTGGTGGCGTCGGCAGCCGTCATGGTGGCGGCCCGACGTCCCGACGTCCAAGCGGCGTTTGGCGTGTCGTGTGGCTCCGTTCATGGGTCGGGGCTCTCAGCATCTCCCTGATGGTGGCGGCGTCCGGGGGGAGCTGGCCCTCGGCCGGGCTCCGGCCTCGCCCCTTCCCTCGGTTTGGGGGCGAGCGTGGTGGGGACGTCCTTGGCAGCAACATCTTCGGTGGTCCGGCTCTTGGTGATGCCCTCCCGGCTTCATCCCATTTGCCCCTCATTTCTCTACTGCAGGGCTCATGGTTTCTGTTTCAACTGCATCCACTCGGTATCGTCCCATTGGGGGGTGGTGAACTGGTGATGCTGGGAGCTATGACGTCGCTAGTTTGCCCGGCGTCATCCCCAATCGAGGGTGGACGCCCCCGGGTCACTGGCAAGTCATGCTCCGCTAACGCTGAGGTTGGTGGACTTAGTTTCTTATGGGGCCTTGTACGGCGGTTTCGACGGTGGCGGTGTGGAGGTCGTTCGGTGGTTGTCATGGTTGGGCGGTTGCTACTGGTTCTTTGGGAGTTGATCCGATAGCGAAAGCTTCGATCTGGTAGACCGGATCGGGCAACGATGTTTACCTTGTTGGACGCGTTGCTCATGGACCACTCCCTTTGGTGGTTCGCGGAGGTCTCCTAGGTGAAAACCTAATGCTGGTGCCGGCTTGGCGCCTTTGCCTTCCTGAAGGTGTTGTTTTTGGAGTTCTTCAGCAGCCGTGATGTTGGTGTTGGGACCCGTTTGCCGGCCTAGTCTTGCATGTCCTGTTTCGGATTCATGTTGTTTTAGGTTTTCCGTCTAAGAGTAGCTCCGTGCTGTCTCTGGTCAGTCACCTAGACGGTCCGGTTGCGGAATTGTAAGTCGTTGGGTTGTCAACGGACTGTACTTCATGTAAAACTGTTAATCTCAGTATTTTCTTTATGTTTTATATATAAAGCTGGCTTCGGCCTTTGGAGGAGGTGCAATGTATTTTTTTAGAGCTGGATCAAAACAGAGGCCATGACCGAAGATCAAATCGAACAACGTAGCAAAGCACCCGGTGCTAAAAACGAATTTCGGATGGACTCATAGCCCAAACCGCCCCTGCAAAAGTCCCTTGTTTCCAGGGCGGCTCATGATGTCACCCACCCCTAGAAATGGCCATTTCCAGCAGCGAGCGAGAGGATCAGCCGTCCCCGGAAATAAGAAACATTTGCAGGAGCGACTCATGGCCCGAGCCGTTCCCGCCACTGGCGGACCTCTTTGTAGGCGAAACTGGGCACCGGCCCCTGCTTCTTCATGCGATTTCCCACTAAATGAACAGTAAATGTTCTACTGTGCATTAAATTTTTCCTTACCCCCCTTCTTCACCACGGTCCGCCACTGGTTCCCGCCCCTGGAAAAGCGTGCAAACAGGGTTCTTCCTCCTTCAGATGCCCACGCAAAAATAGCTGCACCTCTTGATCGAGGTGCTGTGAGAAAAAAAAAGGAAAAGGGGAAGGAATTGGTTTTCTCATTTGCTTCAAGGTGGTGGTTCTTGGAGGTGAGTTGATGTTAATGCTATGTTTATTTTGAAATTTCATCCATTATGACTCATTTAGCATATGTAACCAATAGCATATTTCTTGATAGATTAGCCATTTTGAACTCAATTTAGGATATAGAGAGGCTAATTAAATAGAGCACAAGATTCTCGCTACTAGAAAACACCCCTGCAGCTACAATGTAGTAGAAACGAGGGTTGAAAGCGTCACTATGATGCTTTTTTATACAATTTTGAGAACGAGTCAAAGTGACACAATTATTGACACGCTTTCAACATTTAGAGATATATAGAGACATTTTCTTAATATGTTATTGAAATCGTCTCAAAACAACATGATGTTAGACACACTTTTACTCGTTAGTAACATCTTGACACGCTGTATAGCATATCGGAAAATCGTCTATAGCCACCAAAGCATGGTTTTTTGGCATAATTGTAAAGACGTCCAAAATGAGATAAAGTTAGACATACTTTCAACCGTGAGTAGTATATAGACACGTTATAAAGCATATCAAATAATCATCCATAGGCATGTAAAGATACTTTTTGATGTGATACTGAAACATCTCAAAATGATATGAAATTAGATGCGCTTTTATCCATTATAAGCAAATTGCCCGCGTGACACGCGCGTGCTACCTTCGTTATGAGGTTATTTTAGATTGAAAATATGTCCCGGACCATATACGGTATGGTGTTTATGGGCGTTAAGGAGTCCTGGGCGTTGAGTCTTGGTATTGTTAAAGTTATTTCCGTTTCATGTATTGAGGAGTCGTGACGTTTTATGATTTCTTCAAAAGTGTGACTAAAGAGTCTGACGAAAATTATGGGTCCGAAAATTTTTTACTGTGGCTGATTTATGGACCCGTCGACCTCGAAAGTTTTGGATCTTTATAGTATAAATATAGACAGATAGACTAGATGATAGAGACATCGCAAAGTGGCATATGCTATTAAACATCTAGATACGTTTTTGGTTAAAAATTTAAAACGCGTAAAAAATGACATGGAATGCCTTCAAGCGCCTCTACCATGTGAAGACATTATAAAACATAGAAATCATTCATTAGGCTTGTAAAGATGGTATTAGACGTGATACTATATATAATAACAAATCAAGGCCAAGTGACCAACTCCTGTGGCACACTGGCACGTGGCCAACCTCGCCGAGTGGCAGACCAGTGTAGTGTGTGTATATATATATATATACATGCTTGAAAATGTGAAAAATATATTAAAAACTATGCTAAGAAATTTCTGGTGCAATCATACATGAAAAAGAACTTTAATAAGACATCATTGGAAATAATTTCAAACACCAAATTTGACCGCACCATGTCAATGACTTGGTCGAAACTATCAAAGTGAGTTCGCCTGGGCTGTCCGCTCCGCTAGCACCCGCGAGGGCACTGCTGTCTGCTTTGGGCTCTGCACTCACGCTAGCCCAGCTACTTCTGGGCCACACGCTAGCGCCAACTCTCTCCTGGCCTGAAGCAGTTTGCGGACGGGCACACGAGCGGACGTGGAAGGCAAGCTAGTGGACCCAGCTGCAGCGCCAGAAGGTAGATGGAGCGGGCGATGTATTTTTTGCGGACATACACGGCCGACATGTGTTGCAAATGAGATCTTTAAATTACAAGAATATTCAGATATGAGTACAAGCGTATATATAATTTGCACTCTCTTAGTCACTTTATAGTTTCTTGAATTTAATAATACCTAAAAAATTCTAGAAAATTTTCAAATTTGGTTGGGAACCAAAGTACATCTATATAACTTCACCAAAAAAGATTCATCAAGAAAATTGAGTAGAGATGGCGGATTGCATTATTTAGTGTTCATTTAACAGCACATGTTTAAAGTCAACTCTCTATCTCTCATTTCTAAGGTAGTGTTTGGTTGGACTATGGAAACGCAAACGTAAACGGAATTGTAAAACGGTTCTAATTTAAATAGTGTAAGCTAATCTGAATGTATTCAATATCGCCTCTAGTAAGATTCAAGGCAATGAATGTCTAATTTAAGTTTTTTCATAAAAACATTTTATTTTTCTTTTTTAGGTGATAATATATATTTATCTGATTTAAATAGACTAGCAAAGATGTTCGTGCGTCGCTACGGACGAATTATGAGTTAAAAGAAAATCGACACTAACACGTCAAATCCATCAATTGCATGCTGATGTGCAGTGTGGTTTCTACTTTTATGTTATTCCGTCCAATTGTATCCGATAGTCAACAAAGAGGTTAGGTCGAGTGTGAGGCCGAAGTTAACGGTATAAAGTCTCTTTGAGATGTTAGGACGAAGGCGTGGAAGAGCCGCTGCTGGCGCCCATGTGCCATCGCAAGGTCGAAGTTGCCTCGAGCTCGTCAATCATCGTATCCTCATTGAATACAACATGTTTTATGTTTTCTATTTGTTATTATAGGTTTCTAAATCAGTAAAAATTTCCATTTGAAACACTGGCACAATTTTAAATGTCAAGTGTACTCAACGCATATGTCTTCTAATATGAATATTACACTAGTAGAAATGTTAATATCTATTACGTTTTTCTCGTGACATTTTCAAAAATCGTCATTAAAAATTATATATCTATGACGAAAATTTGTGTTTTGTCATGGATCGGCGGTGAGTGCCCTCGGCCACTACGAATTTACGAAATTGACAAAAACGTCATAAAACAAATTATCGAATCGTCATAGAAAATTATCCTCTTATAAGAGTACATAACTGCCGTATGACGTTTGTAGCAAATCGTCATGGATATATGGCAAAATAAAAAAAATGGAGACACCCTCGTCCGCGCCACGTCGACTGGCCCCACGCCGCGTCGGCCCGGCCGACCCCACGCCTAGCGGGCCACCGTCAGCAGCAGCCCCACGTCGTCAGCCCAGGGGCGGCCAAGCGGCGCCACCCAGCAGCAGGGGCGTCGAACTCGCAACCTGTAGGTCAGAAGAGCTCAGCCTTACCACTAAGCTAGAAGGACTCTTGTGTTTTGATACTCAGAATATTTTAATTTATATTCACTTCTAACCTTGAAACACTTGGAAGATTATCCTTCGGACTTAGTGTGCTGACTCGACCCAGACCGGTTTGGGGCTCTGACAGGTGTAACGGCTAGTTTGGTTTGAAAATCGGTATAACCGGTTTGCCACTGACATAACGGCTAGTTTTTGAGGAGTGGGGTATTTATACCCCTTGGTCCTCTCATTTGAGGGCTGCTGGTTCCCCTACCATTCTTGCACACCTAGAGCCTTCCAAGCACCAGCAAGCTCTCCCCAAACCTCTCTTTGTGAGAGTTAATTGATTTTGATCATATCTTTGGATTTGGGTTGAGAGATGTATTGTGTGTGAGCTATAGAAAGCTTGAGTGAGCTAATTGCAGCAACAAAGAGCATATCCTTAGCTTGAGCACTTTCGGTGAAGTCTAGCAACCATTGAAGCATTTGTTACTCTTGGAAGTGAAGCCTCCTAGGCGGCTAGGCGTCACCGGTGAGCTACCGTGTTTGTGGTGAGCCACGGATTATTTGTAAAGGCTGGCCTTGCCTCCTTCGTGGGAAAGGGTCACAAGTTAGTGGAACCGAGGAAAGTGGCTTGGAGTGGATAAGTCCGCCTTTCGTAGGCCCTCAATGGAGACGTAGGGTTCATCGTGCCTTGGTGACAGCCTTAGTGGCAGCGGTGAATCCGAACTTCGGGAAACAAATCATCGTGTCTCTCGTTTGATTTGCCTCACAAGTTCAATTCTAGCATTTACATTTACTTCCGCTTTGATCTACTTTGTTGTGCTCTAATTGTGTGCAGGGACTAAGTGAACCTGCTAGATATCATCTACAAGAGCTACATATCAAGTTTGGTTTGTGCTAGAACTCGTAGGGGAGGTCATTTACCTTGTTGTGTGTTTCTACCAGAAACCGGTCTGACGGTTTGGGAAACCGGTCTGACCAGTTTCAATACTGACTGTGCGAAAAAGTTTGTTAAATTGCAGATTCACCTATTCACCCCCTCTAGGTGACATCAAGGTCCTTTCAAAAGGCCGAAAATCACATATACAAGGATAACCATGGCACAAAGGCTAGCAACCACATACACAAGAATAATCACATGCATTACAAAATTAATGAACCACATACACAAGCAATTGCAATGCAGAAACAGGAAAACAAAACATGACTACACACCTACGTAGTAGCAGCAGCCGGCGGCGGACGGGGACAACCAGACGCGCGCGGTGAGTGGTTGGGCGCGGCCGCGGTGGCGCTTCGAGCGGGCGGGGTGGTGACCGTCGGCGTGGGGTGGTGGCAAGGGTGGGCAAGGGCGGCGGCTTGGAGAGTTGAGGTTTGGTGCCGTGGGCGAGGGGAGGACGGGAGGCGCCAACGGTTAAGTCCCTCTCCCCTATTTGCTGAGTGTCCTAGATTGGGGCACACGGCAGAGAGATCTCGTCACATGGCCACGTGTGGCCAATGACCGACCAGCCACGTGGCTCTTGGCAAAGATTCAACAGCACCATTATTTCATGCAAACCTTTTCAAATATGTTCTAATATATGAAACATCAAAATATCTTGTCAAATACCTTCAACAATGCATATTTGATGCTTCTATGGTTTCTTCATTATTCCATGCAATTATAGCTCAAATACAATTTATATTAACTAAAATTCTATAATTGCAATTAATAATTTAAAATTATCTAATGGATCCAAAAAATTGTCATAATTTTTTATGAAACAATTTATGTTGTCTACTAACTATGAAAAAGATATGAACTCAAACCCCAATTCAATATTCACTTTAACTTGAAATATAGTCCTATCTTTCTCAACTCTATGAATGTTTTTCGGAGTCGGAGATGCTCCAATTTGTAAGGGCCGTATGTGTGAAATACTTTTCGAAACCGTATCAACTATTTACCACACCCTCCATGTATGATGATATTATGAGGTCTTGACAAATCTCATGATTTTTAGACTTTGTTTGATTTTTATAGAATTTTAAAACAACTCCGCCAAATTCATTTGCATGTTTCGGGAAGAGGTTTGAAATTTGCTATCATTTCATGTATAAGGCCTCACATTTGACTCAATATCATGAATATCATTTTTCCACTTTATTTTATTCAATTAATGGAATCACTTCCAGTTTAAATTTGACTTTTGTGAACAAATAATTTTAAATGAAACAAATTAGTTAAATATAGCAAACAGACCGAGAATTATACCAAATTTATACATGGAGTGCCACTTCATATCTATGAAGAGGAGAAAAAGGTTTGGAGGACAGGAGAGGAAAAAAATTGGTTTGCCGAGTTGTCAGCCATAGACACTCTGGCAAACCAGTCACTTTGTCGAGTGTCTACTGTAGACACTCGACAAAGTGCTAACGGTCCAGACAACGTCCAACGGCCGTTGCACGTGCTGGGCACGTGCGTGTCCTTTGCCGAGTGTCTCCTTATCGACTCTATCGAGTTTCCTCTTTTTAACACTCGGCAAACGCTGATTTTACCGAGGTCAGCTTTTTGCCGTGTGTTATTTACGCGGCACATGGTAAATATTGTGTTTGCCGAGTGCTCGAGAAAATACACTCGATAAATCACTAGGCACTCGGCAACCGTGGGCTCTCCGGTAGTATTGGGTGGAATAGCATAATGGGTTGAAATTGGAGATCTGAGAGTACGCCTGTCGGGGTTGAAATTGTGGAATGAACGAATGAGGCTGGAGGAATAACAAACGGTGGGTTTGACTTATGACATACTCCCTCCGTCCATCTATCGGCGTCGTATGAGCAAAATTTAGTTTTCCAGGAATCAGAGTCGTCTCAAGTGGTCCTCCTGTTTTTTCCCTCGGTACACCGCACGTACAACGCCTCGTATGCTCCGCATAATGAAAGCGACGACACCCTCCCATTACCCTCGTATACGCCTCCGTATTCCTCCGTTATAAGTATTCTGCGTCGTATGAAGCCCCTAGCCACCCCTGTCGTGCTGCCGCCGCCTCGCTGCACCACGCTGCCTTGCCGCCGTAGTACTCCAGTGCTGTTGCTGCTGCCGTGCCATCGCGCTGCCGTGCCGTCGCTGCTGTCGTGTCGATGGATCGCCATGGCACCATTGATGAGGTGCAGTACGTGCGTGGCATAAACTGGACACCAGATTCTGCTGACGAAGATGAAAGTTTAATATGCACCGGTGCTTCTTTTTGGTATGGGCGGTAAAAATTGAAAGTTGAATCACGGGGCAAGAATAGCAGGTGCATGGGCGCACGATTGCAGCATTTGGGAAAAATTTCCTTGCGGGACGTCGCGGCCCTGCCTTTTAATCGGGCGATTACGGGTGGCCGGGCGGGCGAACGGCGTTTTCGCGGGCGCGCGCGGTTAATCAAGAAGCGAAATGGACGCAAATTCATTTACTGCGGTGCTGCGATTTATTGCAATACGATGTGCCTTTGCTGCTCCTTGGTCACTGCGCAAGAGTCTTAGACGACGCCGATAGATGGACGGAGGGAGTAGTTTATGGGCCGGTGGGAGTCTCTGCTCTTATTGTGTGGTTTAACGCTTTGCTTTGGGAATCACTCGGCTTGAATTTCTAGTTTGGATCCCACTCATTGTATTCACCCCCTCTAGGTGACATCAAGGTCCTTTCAAAAGGCCGAAAATCACATATACAAGGATAACCATGGCACAAAGGCTAGCAACCACATACACAAGAATAATCACATGCATTACAAAATTAATGAACCACATACACAAGCAATTGCAATGCAGAAACAGGAAAACAAAACATGACTACACACCTACGTAGTAGCAGCAGCCGGCGGCGGACGGGGACAACCAGACGCGCGCGGTGAGTGGTTGGGCGCGGCCGCGGTGGCGCTTCGAGCGGGCGGGGTGGTGACCGTCGGCGTGGGGTGGTGGCAAGGGTGGGCAAGGGCGGCGGCTTGGAGAGTTGAGGTTTGGTGCCGTGGGCGAGGGGAGGACGGGAGGCGCCAACGGTTAAGTCCCTCTCCCCTATTTGCTGAGTGTCCTAGATTGGGGCACACGGCAGAGAGATCTCGTCACATGGCCACGTGTGGCCAATGACCGACCAGCCACGTGGCTCTTGGCAAAGATTCAACAGCACCATTATTTCATGCAAACCTTTTCAAATATGTTCTAATATATGAAACATCAAAATATCTTGTCAAATACCTTCAACAATGCATATTTGATGCTTCTATGGTTTCTTCATTATTCCATGCAATTATAGCTCAAATACAATTTATATTAACTAAAATTCTATAATTGCAATTAATAATTTAAAATTATCTAATGGATCCAAAAAATTGTCATAATTTTTTATGAAACAATTTATGTTGTCTACTAACTATGAAAAAGATATGAACTCAAACCCCAATTCAATATTCACTTTAACTTGAAATATAGTCCTATCTTTCTCAACTCTATGAATGTTTTTCGGAGTCGGAGATGCTCCAATTTGTAAGGGCCGTATGTGTGAAATACTTTTCGAAACCGTATCAACTATTTACCACACCCTCCATGTATGATGATATTATGAGGTCTTGACAAATCTCATGATTTTTAGACTTTGTTTGATTTTTATAGAATTTTAAAACAACTCCGCCAAATTCATTTGCATGTTTCGGGAAGAGGTTTGAAATTTGCTATCATTTCATGTATAAGGCCTCACATTTGACTCAATATCATGAATATCATTTTTCCACTTTATTTTATTCAATTAATGGAATCACTTCCAGTTTAAATTTGACTTTTGTGAACAAATAATTTTAAATGAAACAAATTAGTTAAATATAGCAAACAGACCGAGAATTATACCAAATTTATACATGGAGTGCCACTTCATATCTATGAAGAGGAGAAAAAGGTTTGGAGGACAGGAGAGGAAAAAAATTGGTTTGCCGAGTTGTCAGCCATAGACACTCTGGCAAACCAGTCACTTTGTCGAGTGTCTACTGTAGACACTCGACAAAGTGCTAACGGTCCAGACAACGTCCAACGGCCGTTGCACGTGCTGGGCACGTGCGTGTCCTTTGCCGAGTGTCTCCTTATCGACTCTATCGAGTTTCCTCTTTTTAACACTCGGCAAACGCTGATTTTACCGAGGTCAGCTTTTTGCCGTGTGTTATTTACGCGGCACATGGTAAATATTGTGTTTGCCGAGTGCTCGAGAAAATACACTCGATAAATCACTAGGCACTCGGCAACCGTGGGCTCTCCGGTAGTATTGGGTGGAATAGCATAATGGGTTGAAATTGGAGATCTGAGAGTACGCCTGTCGGGGTTGAAATTGTGGAATGAACGAATGAGGCTGGAGGAATAACAAACGGTGGGTTTGACTTATGACATACTCCCTCCGTCCATCTATCGGCGTCGTATGAGCAAAATTTAGTTTTCCAGGAATCAGAGTCGTCTCAAGTGGTCCTCCTGTTTTTTCCCTCGGTACACCGCACGTACAACGCCTCGTATGCTCCGCATAATGAAAGCGACGACACCCTCCCATTACCCTCGTATACGCCTCCGTATTCCTCCGTTATAAGTATTCTGCGTCGTATGAAGCCCCTAGCCACTCGTCGTCGTGCTGCCGCCGCCTCGCTGCACCACGCTGCCTTGCCGCCGTAGTACTCCAGTGCTGTTGCTGCTGCCGTGCCATCGCGCTGCCGTGCCGTCGCTGCTGTCGTGTCGATGGATCGCCATGGCACCATTGATGAGGTGCAGTACGTGCGTGGCATAAACTGGACACCAGATTCTGCTGACGAAGATGAAAGTTTAATATGCACCGGTGCTTCTTTTTGGTATGGGCGGTAAAAATTGAAAGTTGAATCACGGGGCAAGAATAGCAGGTGCATGGGCGCACGATTGCAGCATTTGGGAAAAATTTCCTTGCGGGACGTCGCGGCCCTGCCTTTTAATCGGGCGATTACGGGTGGCCGGGCGGGCGAACGGCGTTTTCGCGGGCGCGCGCGGTTAATCAAGAAGCGAAATGGACGCAAATTCATTTACTGCGGTGCTGCGATTTATTGCAATACGATGTGCCTTTGCTGCTCCTTGGTCACTGCGCAAGAGTCTTAGACGACGCCGATAGATGGACGGAGGGAGTAGTTTATGGGCCGGTGGGAGTCTCTGCTCTTATTGTGTGGTTTAACGCTTTGCTTTGGGAATCACTCGGCTTGAATTTCTAGTTTGGATCCCACTCATTGACACAACTCATGTACCAATTAATTGGCTTGTGGTTCCTATAAAATTACATCAAGATAAAATACAATGAATGAGTGGTACCATACTTTCATTTATATGGCATAATACTGACCCATGCTACGGTGTAGATAAGGCCAATCCCAATCCAGAGTGTCTAAAAGTGTTCTCTACCCCTGTTTAGTTCCCAAACTTTCTCTCTCCAAACTTCACTATTTACCTATCACATCAAATCACACTAAATCACTCTCCTTATGCATGGAGCACTAAACGTGGGTAAATAAAAAAACTAGTTGCATGGTTTTGATGTACACGACGAGACGAATCTTTTGAGCCTAGTTAGGTCATGGTAGGACAACGATTACCACAAACAAACGAAAAGTGCTACAGTGTGCTACAATGTCCGATGTGACATTTTCACCAAATTTTACCACTCTATTTTTACAACTAGACACAGCCCTATGCCAGACGTCTTGTGTGGAAACCATGTTCCCAACTCACAATTACTTTAGCTGGGTCTAAAATAAATGCCCCTCTGTCTGCTCTCTATGTCCCCTCCCCTCTCTCTCTTCCCTATCTGCATTCTCCCGGCCAAGCAAGCCAAAATTTTTTGCGACCGTATCTTAGCATGTTATCATTAATAAGAATGCATTTTACAGACATTACTTGTCCCAGGCCAAACAGGAGTTGACCTCACAAGCGCACAAAGGACTAAAAATAGCAAAAAAACTAAGAATGGCTAGGAAAACAAACGGCCGGCAAAACAACAAGAAGCGAGCGACCAAGGCTCCAACACATCCAAACCCCATAACCTAGGAACGACCACACTCCTGAACCTGCAACAGATAGCCTAGTCAAGGGCGCTAAAGGTCACAAGGTGGCAACGCATCCACCGAGTAGCATGAACATGACGGCAAAGCATCCGCCCGAACCAAAGATGAAGGGTAGCAGGGGTGGCACACACATCCACCCAATCTGAAATGACCATGGCGGCAAAGCATCCGCCAGAGCAACAGCAGGGGTGGAAAAGCATCCACCCATCCAAGACCACGGCGGCAAAGCATCCGCCAGAGCAACCATGGCGGCAAAGCATCCGCCAGAGCAAGAGCAGTGGTGGCAAAGCATCCACCCAACCAGGACCATGGCGGCAAAGCATCCGTCTGAGGCAACCAGTAGAACCGAGACGACCAAAGCGACAAAGCATCCGCTAGAAGCAGCGCAGGGGGGCGGCAAAGCATCCGCCAGATGATGGCCAAGGAACCTAGACGAGGTAGATGAAAAACGCAGGCAGGTGCAGGTGAGGAAGCACGCTGACCACACCGACCTATCTCGGGGAGAAGCAAACGGATGATGCCTCCAAGGAGGAAAAACGGCGCCCAAGGGCGTCGCCATCACCAGCCTGGCAAGCAGGCAAGGCTTTCGCCTAGCTCCATCCCCAGAAACCACCGCGACACCACCTGCCAACTGTCACTCCATCGGCACCGACGGGAAGGAACCATCACAGAAGCCCGCAACCCCGCAAAAGGGGGGGTGGTAGCCAGAGAAGAAGTACAGTTGGAACACATCCATGGTAACATGACAGAGGGGGAGATGGGAGCCTTCCCCCAAAACTTCGCAACAACGCCTCTAGGGAGGGGAACGATGCACGCAAGCGCTATCGTTGCTGGCCCAGCAGCGCGCCGGGCAGGGCTTTCGCCCGAAGACCTTGGAGAAGAGACGAAGGCAGCCTACTCCCATCTCGGCAACCGAGCACGGCCGGCGGCCGGGCAGAAGAGGAGCCACCAGCCCCGACGGAGGGGGGAGGCACCACCGGCCCCAGCAGAGACATGGGCAACACGACGGCGGCAGAGCGGGCCCAGCACCGAACCATCATCGGGGGAGGCGGATCCGACGATGGAGGTGGTGGATCCGGTGGAGGAGAAGGTGGATCTGGCGGGAGCAGGCCGGAGGCGGCGGATCCGGTCAGTGAATGCGCTGGCAGCGGGACCACCAGATCCGGCGCATAGAAGAGCGACCGCCAGCGGATCCAGGGCAGGTGCAGTCACCAGCAGCAGGCCACCCAGGGATGGCGCAACGCGGCCGGCAGCGGCGGTGAAGACCGGAGGGGCAGCAGGAGGGGGTTAGTGACGACCGGCAACGGGTGAGAGGGAGAACTAGAGGGAAGGGAGGAGGGGGAGGGAGGGGCCGCCGCCGCCACACACCGACGGCGGCGTCCGGCGTGGCTCGGGGGAGGGGGGGTAGACAACATTTCGAGGAGTAAGCAAGCCAACATCTCCTTTCCTTTCCAATCGGCAAAGCAAGAAACTGCTGCTCCCAGCCTTCCATCGATCACATCTCTAACCTCCTTCCTTCTCGGTTCATTTGTTCCATCTAGCTACAGCCCGAGAGGCAATTTTTTGAAGGAAATCGAAGAGTTGGAGTGCCTTGGTGAGTTGAAGTTCCGTCACCCCTTCGGCCAGAAAGCAAAAAAAATAAAGAAATATTTCAAGAACATGGACACTCGATATGCAAAAATTGGAAAGAGACAAAACCAATTAGCAATCTCTTTTTTTTTATTTCTACGTTCCCATAGCACGGCGACAGACGGATCACTGTACGGATGCAAATTCTTTCTATGAGAAGGCACGCGTGACTGCATGAGAGTGTGAGACATGACAGATGAATCTCGTATGTGCCTGCGCTTAGCCACCGGCAGCGGATCGAGACGACGGCTCGGCGGAGAGGTCGCGGAGGTAGCGCTCGCGCTTCACCCCTGAGATTATTGCTACTCCTGAGATTGAGGATGCGTCCCTAGCTAGATTAAACTGGCAAGCTTGAGCTCGACCGCCGGGCTGGCACGGCGGGCCTCGCGCGGCAGCGAGCGCGCAGGCGGCCGTGGGGCTCGGCCTAGCGCAGTCTGCGGCAGCACGCGAAGGAGAAGCAGGCGTGCGAGAGGATGTTCCACATGCGGCCATGGCGGCGGGGAGGCACCGAGGCAGAGCACGATGAAGAGGTAAAATAATCGGGGGAAGAAACGATGGCCATCGCCCGTCCAACGCAAAAACTGTTGGGCCCTGTTGTTTAGATGTTAATTTGAGAGGCGAAATTTGGGAGTTTCACGTCACTTCGTAATCATTGTGTCTTTTTAGTATTTTGTTTGTATTTATGAAAAATTGTCCAAAAATTGATTAATTAGGCTTAAAATGTTCATCTCGCAGAGCACAATAAAACTGTACAATTAGTTTTTAATTTAAACATTTAGAACTTCATGTATGTTATGATATTTTAATGTGATGTAGAATCTTCTTTTTACATAGCAAGATGGCCCGCGCAAATTTGCGTGGGTAGCTAGTTTTTTATACTCATATTTATATTTTTTTAACTTGAATATTTTTTTAATATATGTTGTTCCATTGTCAATAAGATTTGTCTAAATATGCCCAATTGTCATTTTTATCATCATGTATGTGGCACACTGTATGTATGACTTAATGATGCAATCTTATATTTACTAATTGTATTTGACGGGTTTGAGTGTGGACAAACCATTTGATGATCTTTCACGAGTGCTGAGCGTGGCCATGACGATGATCAATCCCAGCAACGATTCACTCCCTTCAGGTATGGAGAATTTTTCTCTCTCATTGTGCTCACAATCTTGGTGAACGCCCTAAATCTAAACACATTGTTGAACGCTACACCACCTCAATTTCTCTGCTTTGTTTTCTCTCTCTCTCTGCTCCTTGCACCAACTCATTAACAAAGATCATCAAGTGGATTTGAGCACTAGTAATCCATTTGATGATCTTCCACTTGCATTGGCAAAGACACTGAGTGTTGAGTGTGGTCATGGTGCTCAATCCTGGCAGCGATTCACTCCCTTTAGACATTGAGAGTTGTTCTCTCCCGCTGTGCTCACAACCACGTTGAACACTATAAATCCGAGCACCTCTCATCAGGTACACGTGCATATCGATGTGTTGTCCTCCACTCATTGTTGAATGTTGCCTCCTATACAGAGAAACGTGGTAGGGCACATGGGGTTTCAGGATGTTCGCACTTGTCGTATTCTATTCTCATCCTCTAAAAAGAATATTACTGCCTAATCATTGAGATTCTCTCCTCTATATCAATTTCATCTGCACCTGTTAGCCTCTGTATCTTATATTCTATACTAACTATCAACACATGAGCCCACACATCTCCTTTTCTCGTTTTCTTTCACAGATGTCACCACTCCCCCAACTTTATCTCTCTCCCTCTAACTTCCCCCTCTCTCCAGTGGCGGCAGCAGTGGCCACGCGACGACGGTGGAGGCCTCCTACGGTGGCCACAGACGGTTGCATAGCGGCGGCATTGGACGGCTCGTGCGGCTGCCTCGGACGGCCGCGAGACGACCGCAGAGGGGCAGCAACGGAATTGGACGGCCTCGCGGCGATGATGGAGGCCTCCTACAGCGGCCACAGACGGTTGCGCGGCGGCGGCATTGGACGGCTCGCGCGGTGGCCGCGCACGGCCTCCCGACGACGATGGAGGCCTTCTATGGCGGCCACAGACGGTTGCACGGCGGCGGCATTGGATGACACCAGTGGCGAGGAGTGTCGGTCTCCCCGGTCGACAGTCTTCAGCCTCGGCCTCCAGCGGCTCGCGGAGCGGTCTGATCCCGAACACCGAAGACGCTCGGGTGGCTCCCACGACGATGGATTCCCGCAGCGCCACAGACGGCCATGCGGCGACGGTGGAGGCCTCCTACGGGGGCCATAGACGGTTGCGTAGCGGTGGCATTGGACGGCTCGCGCAGCGGTGGCATTGGACGGCTCGCGCAGCGGCCGCCCGCGAGGCGACCGCAGAGGGGGGGGCATTTGACGACCTCGCGGCGATGATGGAGGCCTTTTATAACGGCCATTGTAACATCCCGAAAATTCGTAGGAAATTGTTGAATGCAAAAATCCGGAATTTCAAAATTTTTTGGTGAATTGTTGTGCATGCGAATAAACATACAAGATTGTCTCTAATTGCTCCCTTTATTCCTAGGCAATTTAAATTTAAATAAAAAATCCAAGCTGAAGTGCTAAGGATAAAATAGGAGTGAGTTGGTTCTTTTTGGTTTCATGGTTCTTCGTTTGGATATGAATTCAAATCTTAGATTTGAATTCAAATCATTAACCAAACTTATTCCTAACCCTAACCTCCTCGTAGGCCTAAACTAACCCAACCCTCTAACCCAGTCCGCTAACTCACCTTGGCCCAGCCTGCTAACTCTTCTAACTCCTTTGGGCCCTTTCTCCAAGCCGAAGTCTGCTTTCACTCCCTAATCTTTTCCCCAAGCCATCGAACCAACCAGCTCAGCCCGCTAACTTCACCGGCCTGTTTCCCTCACCTCGCCATCCAGCCCAGCAAACCGCGGCCCAAGTCGGTCCAGCAATCCGCCCGTGTTCCCTTCTTCCCTTTCCCTCTCGTCTGTCGCTGACCGGTGGGACCCCGTGCACCACTGTGTATCTTCCTTCCCTAGCCTTCTCTCCCACGCTCGGCGGAAGCAGCCACCGCTGGGCCAATCCCAAGCTTCCCCTCGCGGCCTGTCCGATGCACGCCGCGTGTAAAGGTGGCACATACGCCACCATCCGTAGCCGTCCACGGCCGCGGAGCCCTAGGGCAGCCGCCCTACAAGTAGCCCCGCCGCGGCCATTCTGTGTCCCAGCCGCCTCACCCTTCGGGGTTTTCTTCTTCGTCAATATGAGGGTGTGAGAGGAAGGGGGGAGTTGGAGGGAAGAGAAGCGGAGCAGAGAAGCGGGAGGCGGAGCCGAAGCCGGAGCGTCTTGCCGCCGACGACAACGAGTAGCTCAAGCCGCCGCCGCTAGGAGGTGCTGTCGAGGTGGAGCTGGACCAGGACGGAGACGAGGAGGTGACGCCGACCGACGCGAGCCGATCGACTACACCGAGCTGCAGCACACGTCCACGTTTCTCCTCGGTGAGCCGCCGTGCCACACCCCCTTTCTTCCCCGTCTCTGGCCATATCGCCGCCGCCGCCGCGTGCTAGCCTCTGTGAGCTGACCATCGAGTCGAGCATCTTCTGCAGGGTCTCGTCGATGCCGCTGCAGCTGAACCGCAAACCGCCATCGCCCTTGCGTTGTTGTCTCGGCCGCCATGTCGTCGCCACGCGCCGAGGAAGCTCGGGCCGCGCGGGCGCCATGGCCGCGGCGCGAACGAGCCGAGAGCTCGGGCCGCGTTCGCGTGTGCCAAGCACAACCTAGTCTCTCCATCCAAACCGACCCCCAGCCGAGCCTAAACCCCATGCTCGTTTGGTCGCCGCCGGACCTGCCCCACCGTCGCTGGCCGCGCCGCCGCCTTTCCACGTCGGGGAGCCGCTTCGCCGGCCGAACCCCCC
>OAMR01000019.1:4431061-4482974 GCA_900205405.1 Echinochloa crus-galli | reverse complement strand
GAGGCGGGCGCCGTCGCGGTGGGGCAAGCCGAAGCTTGCGGAGGTGCGAGAGAGAAGGGTGGGCCCATGTGTCAAATAGGAGCAGGGGTACTTTAGTCTCTTCACGTGGCTAAATAGTTCTAATCAATAGCAAATAACAGCCGTGGTCATTCTAACAGACGGAGCAACAGATTCGTGGTCATTTTAGCGAAGCCCAACGTATCGTGGTTATTTTAGCGAAGCCCTTCGCTTTCATGGTCAATATAGTAAAAATCTCCCTACGTCCTACGAGGGCCGTCGATCTTGAGCAATCTAAGGTTACATTGAGCTTAACAAGGATAATGTTTAGCATCAACTATACCGCATTATTTTTCTATCGAGAGGACAGAGATTACACGTACATTTCGGTGTCATTCGATGTCTTCCGATCCGCTGTGCCTGTTCATTGTATTTTTATGTCTATGCTCGTCGCAAGGGTCCGTTAGTTCCGGGCTTCCAGACTCGTGTTCGCGTGCCGGCCTTTGCGACAATTTGTCCGGGAACCACACCTCTCCGGCGAGGTACCTTACGCGCGGCGCCAGGCCAGCTGATGATCGAGGCCGGACGGCACGCGACTTGTTGCGAACCTCTCGCTATCACGCCCGCGCGCTCTCCTCTGCCCGGGCCGAACTGGAGCATCGTTGTTGGACGGACGTGACAATCAACTGCGACATCCCGGCCCGGGGGCTACGCTAAAGAGAAATAAAAGACATGCCCTGCGACTGCATGCGAGCACCCACCGACGCCGGCATGTGCCATGCATGCGTCATACGTCGTCGCATGTGTCACGGACGTGGTGGTGCAAAGGTAGGTAGGGGTTAGGTATGTACGATCGGCCGCGCTCCAGCTACTTGATGACATAAAGATGCCACCGCGCATATATGACACGCCACGGCAAAAAGCTTGGGGCCGGCTGGCCGGGGCCAAACACGCCTCGGCCATATTTGCTTGTGTTCATGCTAATTATTGTAGTATAGATCTGCGTCGTTAGGCTGGTAGGTGAGCATGCATGATTTCCGCGCGCTGCATTGCATGTCCCTTTTGTTTTGTTCTGCGGGGTTGATCTCTCGCCGGCAAGAACCATGTGTTGACGATGTACCAGTAGAGTACCGCCGCGCCGTTGCTGCGTCCCCGTGACAATTTGTCATGTGCTTCTAGCTAGTGACTGAAAAAAGATTGGCCAGAATTATTATGTGCCATCGAAAGGTTCTTCAAGAACATTTCTGTAGGTAATCTGTACGTGGGTGTAATATGTTGACGACCAAAATTGGCAGTTGCCTAACAGACCAGGGAAACCGGTCAGACCGGTTCTAGGAAGCGGTCAGACCGGTTTTACTGTAGCTAATCTGGGAACGGCCAAACCGGTCTGACCGGTTTCATAAAGCGGTCTGACCGGTTTCTCCCGTGGTGGAGTAGGTTTAGGACTTTAGAGTTTTATCCCATATTGTAAACCAACTCGACGGGGTAAGACCATCCCACCCTATAAATATAAAGGGCCAATGCCGATTGAGATATCATCCAAGATCAATCCAATCGAATTTATCTTTTTTACTTTTTATCGTTTTATCTTTACTTTTATCCTTTATTGTTCTGCATTACTTTTATCTCTTTACCCAACTTTTCCAAACCCCTGTATCTTCTGTTCTTCTCTCGTCTTGACGACGTTTGAGGGCGTTCTAGGTGGCCTGCCGACCCTAGAACAACCCTAGACTCTCAAGCTCCGACGGGGTCCCTCCCGAGCTCGAGGTTTTAGGTTTTCACCGTCGCCCCATCAAAAGCGGTCTGACCGGTTTCAAAAGCGGTCTGACCGGTTCGCATCAGGAAAGCGGTCTGACCGGTTGCACCAAGCGGTCTGACCGGTTTCGCTACAAGGCATCGGCGACTTCGTTGGCGCGGTCTCGTGAGAATTTGTCATGTGCTTCTAGCTAGTGACTGAAAAAAGATTGGCCAGCATTATTATGTGCCATCGAAAGGTTCTTCAAGAACATTTCTGTAGGTAATCTGTACGTGGGTGTAATATACACTAAACCATTGGTACGTAGCCAGGGAGCCTTTCGTAATACATAAGCCTTTGGCTACCAATTATAAGCTGTTAATTAAGCCAATGCAACCTTTTCATCTATTTCGAACGTGTATGTATGACGAAGGTATATGAGCTGGATGGAACTATTGGTAAAGTAGAGATGTTTGAGTGGTCATCTAATTCCCATTTTAGACTAAAAAGTTAAAATGTGAAAACACCATATATATGCTATTATTCTAGATTAGGAACACCAGATCCTACATGAATTTAAAAATTAGAGCTTCACCAACAAGACCATAAAACTATGCGTTTACATGCATTTATCTCCAAGACATGTTTGTGGTACTATTTGTTTTCAAAACTTTTTTCTAACTACGGAGTATGTAGTAATATATAGTACCGTAAATTTCGCAAAAGTAAAAGATAGTATTGTGAAATTCCAGTGCAGATCGACAGAGCGTCTGTTTCTCCGGATTCCGGACCACCTATCTTCACGGGTGGTGTTGGGTAGGCGGGTAGCATCCCAAAGAAGGCCAAGCCAGGGTTGATCGGCAGTGTGCCAACAATATTATTTAAGTTTTCTTGAGGTGAAACATGTCCAACGAAGTTACAAACACCACCGGAGAAAGCTCCTTTGCAAGCCAAATAACCTGTGCTAAAGATGTCCATTCACCAAAAAGTACGTGTGTTGCTGCAGGAATTCGAATTCAGGAACTCTTGGCTCGCGCGTACCAACCTAATCATCTCACCTACGCAACTCAAGTGATAGGATAGAAAATGCGCTCTATTTAAAGTAGCTACACCCCTTTAGCATCGGGTCGTATTTACCAACAGGTACTAAAGGAGGGAGGAGCTAAAGGTGATTTTTAGCACTGGTTGGTGTTACCAACCGGTGCTAAAGGGTCCCCGGAGACACCCCAATTATACACCCGGTGCTAATGTTGCATTAGCACCGGATCTTAAGTACGCCAAAGCGTACGAGAGGGCGGATGATGGTTTCTCTAGTAGTGAAAGTTTCTGACTTAGTAAGGTGTTTATATTTTTAGTTAATTTATTTTTAGTGTATGCTACGTGTCCATAAATAATGAGACTTATGCGATAACTTCATTAATCTTAGCATATGTTTTTCCAGTATCTCAGAGGCCTTCACAAAAGTAGTATGTATTTTTTTAAGAAAGATCAGTACAGATGCAGATACTCACACGCACGCACACTCACCTTATGAATATATACACGTAAACTCTATCTATGTGAGCACCTCCGAGAGAATGGACCTACAAATCCAGTCTTAAGATTCACGGAGTCACCACATGCGCCTTGTCGTCCATGGAGACATCGCCTACCATTAAAAGAATAGCGCCGGTTAATTTCTGAAATAGATTCAGAAAAATGCGACACCGACTCAAGAACTCGAAAACATATGGACAGGTTCCACAACAATGAACCTTACCAACTATAACCGATTCGCAAAAATAGTATTGTACTTGTTGCCTTCATATATAATAAGTGTGAGCATATCTATCTATGCTAGATCCAAAACTTACAACAGCCGACGGGCCCACAAATCATTGAAACATTACCCCTCCTACGACCCCACCTATCACGCTCTTTTTTCATTAAACTCTTTTGACAGCCGACAAACCCACCCGTCATTGAACGTTTTTTTTGTCAAGCTCTTCGCCGTAGTATAGGATCTCGAGTTCGTAACCAATACGGTCTCCGGCCAATTATTTATTATGCAATCTCATTTTCTATTATAAACATGCGTGTCGCACGTACGTTCTTGCTAGTACGTGTATAAGTTACCTATGTATTATATTAATAAAAGGAAAAAGTCCAAATTACTCCCCTCAAGTATAGCTAAAGTCTGGATAACCCCCTAAACTATGTTTTGGTTTAATTTACCCCATAAACTATGTTATTTGGTCCAACTTACCCCTTAACACAATTTATCTTTTTTGTTTCTCCATGCACAAGATGAATTTTAATTTGAGACTTTGCATGGAGGTAGTGAACATCATAATCTATATTAGAAAATATTTTATGAATTTTTCATCACTACTTTCTATATAATATTGTATTTTAAGGATAACTTTATTATTAAATATATTACCTTATCAAAACAGTAACAAGAAATTTATGATATATTTTTTTTAACGCGTCTTATATTGTCTACTACAATTTTGCAAAAGTTAAACTTTAAATTCCACTTGTGCATGGAGAAACAAAAAAGACAAATTGTGTTAAGGGATAAATTGAACCAAATGACATAATTTAGGGGGTATACTGAACTAAGAATTACTTTAGGGGGGTTATCCAAACCTTGGCTATACTTGAGGGGAGTAATTTGGACTTTTTCCTTAATAAAATGAAAACTAACAGAATAACTCACTTCTTCCATCTAATCCAGTGAACAAATTTTGGACCCTATTTACCTCCCAAGGTAGTTTAGTTTATCCAATGTACCTCTTAATGAGATAATTCAATCACCTACATGTTAACTTTTAAGTTCAAAATTTCTGGAACGACTGAGAACATGATGTTCTTTATTGGAAAAACACATTGCAGATAAGCACGCAAGGCCCGGCCCAACCCACCTCACGCCAAAAGAGACGTAATTGCACATACTCTCCTATGGGCTGTGGCCCTACGGCCTGCGGTAAGCCCAGCAATGAGAAACGTCGTCGGTCGGTCGGCTGGTCCGCATTCTTCTGCTGTGCCGTGGCGATTTTTAGCGTATCACACTTCACACAGTGCAAAAAAGAGAAGGGAAATACAAATACGTGGTCATCTACATCTACCGTACAAGCCCAAGGTCTCTTGGTCTTTGAACCATATGCTGCGGATCATGCTTCACTTTTTTTATAGATGTTTCCCTGTCACGTGCTCTTTTTTCTTTGTATTTGATCATGCTTCATTTTTTTTATCGTTATATGCTTTATTTAATAGTCCTTTTCTCACACGTGCATGCTTAGGCCATATGCTTAGACCAGTCTCAGTGGGGTTTTCATGTGAAGTTTCATGGCATTACATATGTTGATGTGGCATAGGAGAGAGAAGTAAGAGTTTCATGGGATGCGAGAGAAGTAACGTCATCATGAAACTCTTTTAGCACAATTATCTAATTTCTAGTCTAGGTAACCGTGTAGTGAAATTGTCCACAACTTACATGTACTATGCTTATGATATGAATGCAAGATCCTATTTTTTTAGACCTTATCTTTGTAAGCCAACAATTATACCACCATATGGTACGTATGCATCAATTGAAACTATAGATATCGTAGAAATTTTCTCAATTTGCAAGCCTTTTCTTTGATATTAAAGTTTACATGCTATGCAAAGCTATATTTGGGACACCTGCCACGTAAATAGAGAACACAAACGCGGGATGGTTAAAATAGGATCATCATAAAAATTGCGCCTCATGTAGTAATGTTTTTAGAGTCTTGGAAGTTTGGAGCCGGATAGTTTTTTCATGTGTCCAGCCGTTCACTGACAGTAACAGGCCGAAACCAGGAAACTTTCATCTCAAATAATATCGATGGATCAAGTAAACTCCCAGGAAATCTGTTTACCCATATACGTGTCTGTTACTGGCAGGCTATAGCCCGCAGCTTCAGACATGAAATTTTCATCTCAAACAATATTGATCAAGTAAACATGATATATAAAAGCAAGCAAAGATATTCCACGACTGAACTACATCCGCGCATTTTCACGTAATGAGCATGCACGACGACGTAGTTAGGTTACTTTAGGCACCAGGTCCAGTGCAGCGACCTCAAAATTTATTCATTTAGTAGTAATATAGCTTAGCATTCTAGCGAGCCAGCACAGCAGAAGGTCGCAGAAGGACGAACGGCGGGCAGCACCGAGCCACTGACAACAGCGATTAACCACTGTTCCTGTGTTCCACGCCGTGCAGCACGTAGCTACCAGTGCCATCTGCCAATGCCACGGCGGGGTCGCTGCATGCGCCAATTACGGGGAGTCGTCAGACACCGGGCCAGCCGCGTCAGCACGGCAGCAGCTCGGCCTCATCCTGCAGCAGTCGTACATGCTGTCCCCGAAACCCGCCGCCGCGACGGCCGCGTGCGGCAGAGCCGCGACGATGCTGTCTCTCAGCAGAGCTCGCGGCACGGCTGCCGCGCCGGCGACGGCGCTCATCTCGGCGCTGGAGAGGAGGAGCACGCACACAAGAGCAACAAGTACCTTAGAGACCTGCATGTTTGCTTGCTGCTTCCAATTTTTTTCCCCCTGTTCTTCAGGACGGTCTGCTCCCGGAGGAATGCCGATGTGTGTCATTTATAGTAGAAACGCAGGGCAGTTTTCATGTGATCAGATCGAAGAAATCACTTTGGAAGGAGCGGAGCTAGTTGGGACAATGCACATGGCGAGCATCCCGAAGTGATCTGGGCCAGCGTTGCTACACATAGAACAATCCGCGAGCTTCGGTTGTTCGTTGGATGGGAATTAATTGGCATTTGCTCGCGCGCGATCAGATCGATAAACGTGTCTCCCCTGGGCAGCCGGATTCGGAACGGCCCAAGTCATCATGCTCTCACCATGACGGGCTGTCGAGCCTCGATTCCAAAAGGGGGGATAGAGAACTGGAGGCCCGTCTTGGAAGCAAACCAGCGGCGATAAACGCCAGCCCATTCCAGCATTCCTTGTCGTTGCATAGTGAATAGTGATCATCGGAAGCGGCGATAAACTCCTCGCTGCTGATGATGACTGTGATAACTGACAAGCCTCGACGCCATCACGTGAGCATCTGCCGGTCAGAGAGTGCTGCAGCCATTGACTGGCGGCCTCTGCACAGAGATCAGATAGGATGCTCCACGGCATCTGACTATCTGAGTTAGCAAACCCTTAGGCTCACATCATTCACAACGAAAAATGTGTGCACAAACAGCACATTTCACCATGGCAAACTTGGCTTACTCCATTTTTCCTACAGAACTTCTCATGAACTGCACAATTATCATGTCTTCATCTACCAGAATGTTACAAAATTTCATCATAATACAACAAGTAGAACCTGCCAGAAAGAGACACCGGAAGATACAAGAGCAGCTGTCATCTGTCAAACACAGGAGAATGCACATACCAGCTGTTCCCTCGGAAATTTAACCAAGTTACAAATGCCGCCTCATCGTCGAAAACAAACTGCGAAGTCCAGCACAGCTTCTTCCACCAGCTCCTCCATCACTCCACCTTCGAGATGTTCGGTGATATCAACCACCTGCAGCATCATGGAGTTCACCCAGCCCCTTCCCTCGACCTCTTGCTTCACAATTCTGTCCAACATGATCCCGGCATTGTCTCTCCTGCTCACCACGAACATCCGTGCACCGTAAATCCAGTCATTCAGGATACTCCAGACCTCTACCCCTAAATCAGGAGACAAGGTGTTTCTCCATGTTCTGGAGTGTCTTTTACTCCATGGGAATGCGCTTAGTAACGCGTTCTCACCAATCTCAATTAGAGCAATGTTCACACAGTCGAAAAGAAGCCTTCGGTATGAACTTTTCTCTTGCAACTCCGATACTTTGTCGCACATCACAGGGTCAAGAGGGTAATCAGGTAAATGCCAACCGGTGAAATTCATACTTGATTGGGAACTGCCTAACCCTGCAGATGACATTATATTTTGCACGAGGACATGGCATTCTGACTCATCATCATCTACATCAGAGATAAGCGAGGTAGTCCTTGGGGTGCAAGGTAACTGTGATTCTGATGTGGTCTCGTCCCATGATATGAAATGGGCGACAGTCTCAATTGCTGAAGATCTTGATACTGTTTCTGTGGTCAGCAGAAGTAATCAGTATACAAACCAGATTGAGCAGTGGAGAAATTCAAAACTGAAAAATAAGCCTTACTTGTATCCTTGGAAGTTCTTCCAGATGTTTCAGGTTCATTACAGCTGCTATCTTCAGAGGGTGCATCAAGAACCGAGGTAGGGCTGGGTTGATCACGGTTACTATTTAGGCCTTTATTTACCCCTAGTTTGTCCAGATTTCCTCTTGGACAGTCCAATGGTACAGTTATACCAATTGAAGATACCTGCCATGCATTTCTAATCAGTTGTTTCGAGGTCAACAAACTTTTTCTTGGATACTGGGGTCAACAAACTTGGATTTCAATAATATAGTTCTCATGCAGGAAAAAATATGTAGTCATAAATCAACTCAACAGAAAAACTGACAGTTAATATGAATAAGAGCAACAACTGAAGCACTAGCAAAATATATTACATCGCCAGCCAGCAAGATCAAAAGAGTATAACATATTACTAGATTTGCATGATAAATGCTTACCTCTGACATGCTGGTTGATATTTGTGTGGAAAAACTATCAATCCTGTTGCCACAATCCACTTCTTTTTCACCGGCGTCAAGATTATGATTGTAATTTGGTCTACTAGGAATGATACAAGCTTCAAGCCTCTCAGCAACACAATCGGATGGATGATAAGTGCTTTCCTGCCTTCTTGGCTTTTTACTTCTAGACAAGAAAAAATCTGAAACTCTTCCCTTCAAAGATGATTTCCCTTTATTTGGCACGACAACCATTTTCAGTTTGCGGCGCTCAGGATTTGAAGCTTGCGCATCCACCACCATGTTATCAAATGTGGACGAAATCACTGGAACAGAATTTGATCTTGGCAGCTTCCTAGGAGAACTCTCCTCAATTTCACCATTCTTTCTGTAAGTTACACATGTAAACAGTGTCGTTGATTCATTATCCAAGCTACTTGACCGGTTGCTAGAAGCAGAAAGTATCTCGGTGTTGACATCTTCTTTCTTCGCTTCTTTGATGGAGAGCATCTCACCTAAGGTGCATGTTCTCCTCGACGACTGAACTTGCTCTTGACTGACCTCATCACAGGTCACCACTGCCCATCGCTCTGAAAGCTGTTTCTTGGCTTCCCTGATTACTGATGATTCAGAAAAGTGGGAGATCTTGCTCAAAGAAGAGATTGAATATGGACCTTCATATCTTCTCATGCAATTCCATGAATGTTTTGACAAGGGACTACCTCCTTCTGAATCACTGAGGGTACCATCATCTTCAATACAGTCAATTTTAGAACCACTGGTACGATCAACTTCTGAATCACTGAATGAGCTTTCATCTCCCCCATATCCATCTGGGTATGCAGAAGATAGTAAAGAATCATCCCTTTGATGACAGCCATCTTGCCGGCGCTGCATGATACCATGCACTAGTCCTGCAGATCCTACAGCTGCCTGGTTATAATCTAGTGATCCATTGAGACTATTTCGGTTAATTAACTGAAACGAATTTACCCTGGAGATCAGCTTTGCGTTTGATATACCAGACTTCCCTGGGGTAGGCCTCAAAAGTACTATTCTACTTGGCTGGGAGGAAATCCCTTCCTTTGAACTGGGAATCTGATGGAACATTCTCATCTTCAATACATTTTGCTTACTAACTTGTTCTGTTCTGGATTGCCTTACGCCATTAATCTCAACAGATTTAATTGGCTTCAGTACTGTAATGCGTTTTGGCTGAGGTGGAGCTTGATTTGTGTGAAGCCCACTCAGCTGCCTTGAGAAAGAAGAGTTATGTTCTTCAGGAGTTTCAAGAAATAAATCTTTACTTGAACATGGAACTTCAGGAGCTTCTTGTAGCTCCTTTGTATCAAGGAGCTTCTCTTCCGTGGCAAAGCACTTCGGTTTAATGAACTTCTCTTGTACAATATTGAATTGCTTACTCTTGTTCTCAGATGGCCATCCTTTCATTGAAATTTGATCTTGAAAATAGCTAGTTCCTGATTGGTGTTCAGGTACTTCATAAACATCATTATATTCAATTGTTTCATCACAGGATTTGTGATCTTGTGTCCTCAATCTTATAGACTGATGGTGCTCTTTCCCATGTAAGGGCTTGTTTGTTGCACTCAAATCTCTACTCAAGTCAATTTTGGTATGACGTACAATTGGTTCATCAGTAGGTAAATCATCCTCAAGACCCATTAGCCTGCCAATGACACTTGGAGGTCTCCTTTTTGACTCCACTTCTTTTGCCATCTCTTTTTCTAATAACATTTTTAGTGAAGTTGCATTTGATTTTCTGCTTGAAGAACTGCCATTAGCTCCCTGTAGCAAACCCACGATAGCACGAACAAGAATCAAAATAAGCATCAATCGTATCTAGTCAGGAGTATATATGTTGTTCTAGGTTTATTTCTTCCTCAGATCATTCGGAAGCACAAATTTCTAGTTTCTTCTGTTAAACACTAAACTGATATGTTTGCATCTATTTATACATTTCCCTTTGCTTTTATTTCTATGGTGTGCGATAATGAAAGGTCCTCACAGCTCGTCATATAAAATGATGTTCACCTGTGAGGGTACAAAATTCTAATCAAAGTTTTTTGCACATAAAACTCACAAGTTTTTCCTCCACAGGATTGGTAATTTTCTTTAGTTCTGAAATGATCCTTTGAAGTGGTAGCCCTGAGAGGAGAAACAATGAATAAGGTATTTTGTTATGAATAGGACAAAGTAAAAAAAAAGTAATACCTGGATATATTTGACCCAGAAAAAGAAACAAATTACGAAATAACAAGGAAATAAGAACATATTGTTGATTTGGTCATTATCTGAAAGCAAAAGCAGGTACAGTACTACTCCATTCACTATTTGTTGAACACATTGTCCCTTGTGATCCATCCTCCCATAAGGCAGAATAATGACAATTTTATACAGCAATCCTGATAGTCCTTAGTCCCAATGGATCCCACTATTATTTTGCAAAAGTACCACCCACCAAAAATATCAGAAAAGTACCTTACTCAAGAAGAACCTAAGGAGATGATAACAGGGAACAATTAATTGCAAAAGCAATATACATACCATCTCCAGGATCTTGACCAATTACTGGCTTTACTCCAGACATTCTCGTGCATAGAGTAAACCAAAAGATCAATCCCTCCTGATAATAGGTACTGCACCCAGCCTAGAACAATTCATTTGGAACATGGAATCCTGAAACATAGACGAAAAAATTAAGTCAAACTCCATGATCCTGATGTGAGCAAACATAAAGCTACAACGCTACATGAACTAACTACCACTGCCCGCTTTAGGTGCACTCTAAGCACAGGAAAATTTTCAGCATAATAGCAGCTAGCTTGCACTAACACTCGAGCAGATTCCCAGTAAATTTCAGAAATTTCCAAGCATTTGAAGCCCTTAGGAATTGAACTCATGGGATACAGAAAGTCTGTTGATATTACTGTAGGAAGATGCTCCTTCCCGGAAAGCTTCAAGAGATACATGCTTAAAGCTGTACTTTTTGCAGGCAGGACCAGATTGGTGCAAGGGAATAGCACAGTTCATGGCCTGTTCTTGTCCAATATTACACGAAAAGAAAATTGACACAGAGAACGAAAATATTCGAGGACAGAACAGCACTTGGCATTATGGAATAGTGCAAGTTTGGCAGACTAGCAGATAAAAGGACACAATAAAAGTAAGTCTACAGAAGCCAACGAACACAAGTAATTACAAAGATGTGGACGCGTAAAGACACGACACTAACGAGTTCCTACATACACCCAAAAAGGAATCTTGCAGAGAAAACGATAATCTCTGAAAGACTGCATTTTCTTGTCAGGTATACCAGTTAGTGAAAGGCAGAATGGCAGTAAGAGTGACCTGAAAATACCCATCAACTGCACGGAGTTCAACATTTAACGCTTCTTTAGATCAGATAAGTATGAAAATGCACGGTAACCACCGTTCACTGAAGCCATGCACAACCAAAATACTGCCAAGATTTACAGGTGACAGGAATCTCTGCACCAGCACCGTCCCAAGGCTCCAGATTTTCTCTGGAAATCTCCTCATCACCTCGAATCTTGACAGTGGAAGACAGGAAAAGAGAAGGGAAGGAAGCTGTAATAAAGTAGTAGAGGGCATGCACTCTACGTCCAATAAAATATGCAATCAAGAATGGGAATAACGAGATGTTTAGGTATGTCACGTCTCCAAATGAGCCCTGAAAATGAGACAATTCCTCAGTGCTGCAGTGTTTGCAGATTAAAATACAGCATGAACCATAAACTGTCTTGGTTTGCTCATTGCTGATACTATATTGTAGAGTACCAATTTAAAAAAGAAGCACACAGCTGATAAGCTGAAGGAGTGAAGGGTAGAAGTAATTGCAGAACTACGGTCCAAAAAGTACAAATTATATATTAGCCAGATTGTACAGATATGTCAAAAAAAAATCATATGCAGGTCTGAAATTTATTTATCCCATTTCCATAAATTACTAACTGCAGAGAGGGAAGGTGAAATAATGTGACACAACAGGTACTATATGCAAATCGATGGGTATTTGTATTTCACTCACTTAATCATAATTCGTTTTTATTATTTTTCTTACCAAAGCTCCAAATCATGTTTTTTTAGTTACCCTTCCAACCAGGCACTGAATCATAGAATTATTTTATTTTATCTTCCCCGAACCAAAGCACGCGCTCATAAGTTCGTCAGAAATCAATACTTGTATCGCGTCTCCTTTTTTTTTGAAGCATAATTTTATCGGTAAAGCTTATCCCCAAATTAACAGAAGTCGAATGGCTCAAGCTGGCTGCAATGCCCGTTGAGCGCATCGATCCCAGCAAGCTACGCGAACCGATTAGAGGCGAGAGCACGAATTCACAACCAACAAAATGCCCGAGCTATACAGAAGTACAGAGTGGTGGCATTTCCACACCAAACTCGGAAACACGATCGTCTATTCCGCGGAAATCCCCGCTAGAGCGCGGCACAATCCCAAGCACAGCGCCGGCACGTCGCGGCGAGAGAGCTAGAGGGAGGCGATGGGGGAAAGGGAGAGTCCATGGGTAAACCAGGAGAGACGGACGGATTCTAACCTCACGCGATGAGGACTCCGAGCATCCTCGCCCGCGCCGGGCGGCTTCGGCGGCGGCAGGGAGATGGAGCGGCAGCGGCCGGCCTGCTGCCGAGCCGACGCGGCGGCGGCGGGTTTTGGAAGGGGTCGGTGGGAGGGAGCGCGCGAGTGGGAGAAGTGGTGGTGGAGTAGGGAGGCCGCTGGGGACGCAGGCAGAGGTAGGTAGCGAGTCCTTGGCGAGCCGTTTGGTTCCGCCGCGGGCGCGTCTCACTCATTCGCCTCCTGCCGTTGGCCCGCGACGCGTCGTGGGCTGCGTGCGCGCGAGCGAAGGCTGGTGACGAGGACAGACGTTGCCGGTCAAAGGAAATTTCAGTTTACAAGTGAGCGCAAGGGAAGTGTTTTTCTCTCCCTTTTTTCGGGGGCAACGGAAGTGTTTTTCTCTTTTTTAAAAAAAAAAACCCAAATTTTACTGGAATTTGGACGGTGTACATATACATGCACCCTGCACCCCTCAGACATTAAATGGGCGGTGCTTCGGTTCCTCTTTTAAAAAATCCCAATTGGTAATCATGAAGCAATAATGGACAACAGACGTGCTATTCTCAATTGTCATCTTCTGCGGCAACCTCTGTCACTCACTTATTGGCAATGCCTATTGCCTAGCCGAGAGAGAGAGAGAGAGAGAGAAGGAGAGAGAGAGAGAGAGAGAGAGAGAGAGAGAGAGAGAGAGAGAGAGACGGATGTGGCTCCGTACTATTCGTGCGACAGAGCAAGCAAACGTGCAAGCTGAAAGTAAAAGCGATGAGATGCAACGAACGGCATCGAGTTCCTATACTATTTTACTTCGATTGTAAAAACACAGATACTGCTCCGTAGATCATACAAAGCTAGGATAATCCACCTGACTCGAGAGCACTCGAAGCAAAATTCCGTCTCACACCACTGGGAGCTACTACTAGCGTACTTCCTCTCGGAAAAGACGAGAAAACGACGAGACGACCCGTCCCACTCGCCGTCTCGTTGAACAGCACGAACTGCACGGCGGTAGGTCAGTTGGCATGGTATGGTACCCCCCGCGTCGTCTGCCCACCTCGCGACACTGCAGGCTGCGCCCCGTACGCCTCGCCCCGAGAGAACGCCACTGTTCCGTGCGCTGCAGACCGCATGCAGACGCCTCCGCGCCCCGACGCCAGCGCGCGGTCCCGCCCCGGTGAACAGCAGCGACGGTCGCGCGCAGCGCGCTGCGCTGCAGGCATCCCTGACCCATGGCACGGGGCGCCACCCGTCCCCCTGCTCGGCCGCCTGCAGCTGCGCAGCGTGCCCCCTCCGCGCCTGGTTGCCCAGGACAGGACCCAGGTCCAGCCAGCACGCGAGGCGAACGTTACAGTTACAGCTACGCCGCGCTACGCGACGCCCACCCGACCCGGCGGATGGGATGAAGCAAAGCAGGGGCCAGGAGAGACGTGCTGCCCCCACGGCCCGGTGCATGCCGCTTTGCCGGCCCGGTCAGTCGCTGGGTCACATGCTGATGGGCTATTGCATCGTAAGCATCTCTGTGTTGCTCGCTGAGCAGCAACAGCGGGAGGAGGCGCTTTCCGTCAGGCACGATCGGCGCCTTTTGGGATTAAATGACGAGCGGTCAAATCGTGGATTTTTGGCTCCGTAGCTGATGTCCTTGCGTGCGTGGGATGCAGCCAAGATGTGTGCAGCTAGCCGTGAGGGAGGGATTCGCGTGGCTGCTTCGTGCCTCACAGTCCTCTGGACTAAGCGCAGTGGATGCGTTTACAACTCTACATGGAGTACGTATAGATTGGGCGATGATGCTGATGAAACGTCACAGCGCTGTCTCAACTGGACGCCAAGAGAGGGGAGCAGTACGTGTACATGCTGCGAGTTGCATTTGCGATTTGATGTAGCCTGCCTCACAGAAGCTCGAGAGCATGGAGGACTGGAGTTTGTGGCGAGTAGTATTTATTTACGGTTCTTGAAGCACGGCCGGTCCGGTACCGAGAACAAAATCCCAAGCACTTTCGAAAAAAAAAATCCCAAGCACGGAAGTTCAAGTGATACGCGGGCGCGCGCGCACCATTACGTCTCTCTCCACGACGTGCTTCTCAGGAAGAAAGCATCATCGCCACCAGTATTTTTTTTCAGCATAAACCTGCATCTGCCACCAACCAGCCGAACGTCTACCGCTGTTACTGCGATCACCGGCTCAACGTTTGTCAGTACCCAGTAACGCTGACGTGAGTTTTGGAATCTCGACTCTGCCACACCAGAGGATGAGTGAGGGTTGAGGAGTCGGCCTGGTAAAAAGTAGTTTTGGTTCTCTTTTTTTTAAAGAAAAAGTAGTTTTGGTCGCCAAAAACTTCCAAGAACAGCAAAGCGTTCAACTGTGCAGAGAATATTGTAGCTTTTTACTGTGGAGATTGTACTGTCGAGTGTCGAATCCTTCACGCCTGAATTTCTTATAAGAAAGGCTCACGTGTTTGAGGTGAAAATACTCGGTCAAAAAGCGATGGAAGCAACCATAGCTATGGCCTTTGCATGGGCGAATCTCGAGGATTTACATCGATCGTGCAGTTCTCTATGTACATTAACCAGTGTTACAACTATAGGGATTACGGCTTCGATACAACATCAACAGAAATAACATGATGTCAAAACAAAGAGCTTATTTCAAAAAAAACGAAGAGGAACGTAAAAGGGATTATTTACAAAGAGCATAATCAAAAGGAAAATTTAAAATAGAACATCATTCCTTTAGTTCCCCTCCTCTTTCCACTATTCAGCCTCGTTTTGAACAGCAAAATGCATACGTTGTGTAGTAATATTGCAAACACCATACATCTTAGTGGCCATTTTCTCGGAACTTGAACGAAACCTACTAATAATTTACCTACATATGAACCTTTCGAAATGTAAAACTTCATACCGCAAAATTTATCTCCACTAACACTAACAGAATGAAACGAAAAAAGACACCTGGACGAAATTTCAGAGTAGACTACCAAATTTCTTTCCAGGAATGTTGACTACCATGTTATGCCATCGGAAGATGACATAGGAGCCTCCCTGCAGTTATCCAAAGCAGAGCAAGAACCAAAGAATGATAGATCGGTTGTACCAAGAATGTCGTTGTTCAGGCCTTGCACTAGCATGAGGTTGTGGTGATCTTCCACCAAATCGCTGCCAGCACTTCCATTTGGCATGAAACCAAGCATGGGTCCCCAGTCAGCATGTGATTGGAGTTGATGCACCGATGACCACAGATTTGTCGAAGAATCATGCAAGCTATTCCAATCTAGCTTACAAGGGTCTGAATATGAAGACAGGGAACTCAGACCATTGTAACTTGCATCCAGGCTGTTGTCCTCTGGGGGACACCTAGTGATATATCTGAGCAGATGATCATCCTGAATTCTGGACTGGCCATTTGAAAATATTGAAGGGGTGAATTTCACATGTAACTGATCCAACACCTGAAGAAGCCTATCAGAATTATCAGGCAGTACCTCTCTGGAGTTTTTCTCCTCCATTCCAGCCAAACAAGATACACCAACAGTAGAATCATGCAGGCTCTTTGCGCCCAGCTCATATGGATGCTCCAAAGTTGAAAACATGGAATTCAAACAACCTGTGTTTGCACTGAACACCAAGTTGTTGCTTTGGCTTAAATGAAAGTTGGATATATATCTGAAATCATTATTTTCCAGAATCTCATTGTTTCCACTGTCCAAAAAGCTTGAAGCAGCTGATTTTGCAGGTAACTGATCAAACCTAGATGAAAATCTGGGATCAGAATTATCACACAATCCTGGCTCTTTTGGATCTTCCCTCTCCAGTCCAACTGAAATAGAAACACATTGTTCTGTGGAGCTATGGTGTTCCGGTTGCCAGGAAGTATTCAAAATTGCATATGGTACAGCCTGATGCTGCTCCTCAATCTGATACGGGAAGAATAATCTATCTCGAAATGGCTCAGCGAGTTTTACTGACAACATTGGGCTCCACCCATGCTGATCACATAAAGCAGTTTGAACATTCAAGCTCAACTCATTAGCTGAAGCTGGTCTTCTGGGGATGTATGGTTCGACACCCTCTAGTAACAAGTTTGAAACCTGATTGTGAGAAATGCCCCTCTTCCAATCAGAACTCGATATATCATTAACACACACCCATGGCAATGCCATACACTCACGTGCTTTGCTATCTCCACGAGGTAACTCATTTTTCCAATCAATAAAACTTGGAGGGCCCTGATTGTGTTCCCATGGTAAAGCAATGAACTCACACTTATCATCACTTGCATCAGATGATGAAATTTTACCAGTTCTTCTCAGCTTAGTTGACGAATTAAAGTCCCTTCGCCTGTAATCTAGCAAGTTATCAGATTGGCCTTTGAGAATAGCAGGAGCTTGTCCGCAGTCAATTATCTCATGCCTCATCAACCCTTCTTGCTGCAGCAGTACATCAATAACTATGAATGGTGTAACTTTTAGTAATAAATAGAACTAATGTTGAGATCTTTCAAACAAAAGAGGTGGCAATACATTATTGTCCCCAAGTGCTGAATTACAAAGCAGAAAGTATACCTTTCTTATGATGTTTTTGGCACCTAACCTCTGCAGGATGTCACCTACAAATTCCAACCTGTGAAATTTGCAGTAGTTATGCAGCTGCTACCCAGAGAGGTACTGCCTGATAATTCTGATAGGCTTCTTCAGGTGTTGGATCGGTTACCTGTGAAATTCACCCCTTCAAGATTTTCAAATGGCTAGTCCAGAATTCAGGATGATCATCTGCTCAGATATATCACTAGGTGTCCCCCAGAGGACAACAGCCTGGATGCAAGTTACAATGGTCTGAGTTCCCTGTCTTCATATTCAGCACACCCTTGTAAGCTAGATTGGAATAGCTTGCATGATTCTTCGACAAATCTGTGGTCATCGGTGCATCAACTCCAATCTCATACTGACTGGGGAGCTATACTTGGTTTCATGCCAAATGAAAGTGCTGGCAGCGATTTGGTGGAAGATCACCACAGCCTCATGCTAGTGCAAGGCCTGAACAACGACATTCTTGGTACAACCGATCTATCATTCTTTGGTTCTTGCTCTGCTTTGGATAACTGCAGGGAGGCTCCTATGTTATCTTCCGATGGCATAACATGGTAGTCAACATTCCTAGAAATGTGGTAGTCTACTCTGAAATTTTCGTCCAGGTGTCTTTTTTCGTTTCATTCTGTTAGTGTTAGTGGAGATATTTTACATCGAAGGTGCATATGTAGGTAAATTATTAGTAGGTTTCGTTCAAGTTCCCCTCCTCTTTCCACTATTCAGCCTCGTTGAACAGCAAAACCCATACATTGTGTAGTAATATATTGCAGACACCATACATTGTGGCCATTTTCTCGGAACTTGAACGAAACCTACTAATAATTTACCTACATATGCACCTTCGATGTAAAATATCTCCACTAACACTAACAGAATGAAACGAAAAAAGACACCTGGACGAAAATTTCAGAGTAGACTACCACATTTCTAGGAATGTTGACTACCATGTTATGCCATCGGAAGATGACATAGGAGCCTCCCTGCAGTTATCCAAAGCAGAGCAAGAACCAAAGAATGATAGATCGGTTGTACCAAGAATGTCGTTGTTCAGGCCTTGCACTAGCATGAGGTTGTGGTGATCTTCCACCAAATCGCTGCCAGCACTTCCATTTGGCATGAAACCAAGCATGGGTCCCCAGTCAGCATGTGATTGGAGTTGATGCACCGATGACCACAGATTTGTCGAAGAATCATGCAAGCTATTCCAATCTAGCTTACAAGGGTCTGAATATGAAGACAGGGAACTCAGACCATTGTAACTTGCATCCAGGCTGTTGTCCTCTGGGGGACACCTAGTGATATATCTGAGCAGATGATCATCCTGAATTCTGGACTGGCCATTTGAAAATATTGAAGGGGTGAATTTCACATGTAACTGATCCAACACCTGAAGAAGCCTATCAGAATTATCAGGCAGTACCTCTCTGGAGTTTTTCTCCTCCATTCCAGCCAAACAAGATACACCAACAGTAGAATCATGCAGGCTCTTTGCGCCCAGCTCATATGGATGCTCCAAAGTTGAAAACATGGAATTCAAACAACCTGTGTTTGCACTGAACACCAAGTTGTTGCTTTGGCTTAAATGAAAGTTGGATATATATCTGAAATCATTATTTTCCAGAATCTCATTGTTTCCACTGTCCAAAAAGCTTGAAGCAGCTGATTTTGCAGGTAACTGATCAAACCTAGATGAAAATCTGGCATCAGAATTATCACACAATCCTGTATCTTTTGGGTCTTCCCTCTCCAGTCCAACTGAAATAGAAACACGTTCTGTGGAGCTATGGTGGTCCGGTTGCCAGGAAGTATTCGAAATTGCATATGGTACTGCCTGATACTGCTCCTCAATCTGACACGGGAAGAATAATCTATCTCGAAATGGCTCAGCGAGTTTTACTGACAACATTGGGCTCCATCCATGCTGATCACATGAAGCAGTTTGAACATTCAAGCTCAACTCATTAGCTGAAGCTGGTCTTCTGGGGATGTATGGTTCGACACCCTCTAGTAACAAGTTTGAAACCTGATTGTGAGAAATGCCCCTCTTCCAATCAGAACTCGATATATCATTAACACACACCCATGGCAATGCCATACACTCACGTGCTTTGCTATCTCCACGAGGTAACTCATTTTTCCAATCAATAAAATTTGGAGGGCCCTGATTGTGTGCCCATGGTAAAGCCATGAACTCACATTTGTCATCACTTGCATCAGATGATGAAATTTTACCAGTTCTTCTCAGCTTAGTTGACGAATTAAAGTCCCTTCGCCTGTAATCTAGCAAGTTATCAGATTGGCCTTTGAGAATAGCAGGAGCTTGTCCGCAGTCAATTATCCCGTGCCTCATCGACCCTTCTTGCTGCAGCAGTATATCAATAACTATGAATGGTGTAACTTTTAGTAATAAATAGAACTAATGTTGAAATCGTTCAAACAAAAGAAATAATATTGAGGTGGCAATACATTATTGCCCCCAAGTGTTGAATTACAAAGTGCAAAGCATACCTTTCTTATGATGTTTTTGGCACCTAACCTCTGCAGGATGTCAGCTACAAATTCCAACCTGTGAAATTTGCAGTAGTTATGCAGCTGTTACAAAAAAAATATAAGCCAATGGAATTCCGATATATGATTACAACCTTCTTTGCAACAACTCGGTGCTTCCCATTGAGACTGTTTTTGCAGCCATCTTTAATAATTTGGTTCTCTTTTCTGAAAAGATTTGTCCACTTACAGGCTCTCTGTCTATAAACACAAGGATAGGTGCCATGCTCTTAGCATCCCAGCTTAGTGTAGAATATGTTAATTTGTAGAAAAATAATAAAGAAAATACATGTTTTGAGATGCACAACAAAAATGTAAGTAGTTAAAAGCAAGTACTAATTTAAGAAAGTTTTTTCAATCTAAGAAATATTATTGAATCAACACTGAGGAATCATCATGCCCAAAGACGAGAAATATAATCGGTAACTTGAGCTTGTATCAGCCCGTGATTGCAAGAGGGATATGAGCATTTCAGAAACCCGAATTTGTGCATATGGATCAAGAGCAGTAAGGGCAAAAATGCTTTTAAGAAACAGCCCTTAGTGTAGCCATAGTGTAATTTTATTCTCATCTAGCGAAATATATTTTTTTCCTCCTCTACTACCCTTCTAAATGAAGACTTCAGAATCAGGTGGATCTTTATGATTTAATCCTATCCTAACCTTTTCATGTATGTGATATGGCTGAAAAGTTTCCAGCAATGTAGATACTCAATACTGTACAACTTCAGTGACAGTGAAGCTATGTATGTATGCTCAGCAATGTAGATACTGGATCTTTATGATTTACTACCATCTTAACTTTTTCATGTATGTAGATACTGGATATTGCTTCCAACAATGTAGATAATAAATATCCTGGAAGACTAACACACTCACCAATATTTCCTGAAGTCCCAGTAACGTCAAATGATGTCTGAGCTATAGGTGTAAGAACATGAATACTCCGCAAGCAACCATGTGGGCTGAATTGAGGTGTATCCTTATCATCATATTCTGTGTAAAAAGAAGGTCCATAGTTATAAAGAATCTATAGATGCAGCATTCATGATCAGAGGGAGTCAGATAAAGGATCAGACCAGAATGGGAGGATTGCGCATTCACTTGCTCGCCATGGATTTCTTCATTCTTAGCCGGTGTAGCAGGGGGGTCATCATAACACACAGTATTTCCATGTACAGATAACTTTCTGACTGTAGTCACATCATATGATTCTACAAGACACAACAATAGCATAGGAAGTTCATTCTAATGTCTAAAGTAAGAGGCGCCAATAGAATAGGACATCAAATAGAGTATACAAATTCAAATTGATACCTCGTCTTTGTTTGGAGATCTTTGGCTCAATGCTTTGGTGATAATGTTTGTTGTATGAACGAGAGAAATGGCCTGACTGTTCACACAATTTCTTAAAGAACTTGTATTCGGCAGTTTTTGCATCACAAACTGCACACAAAAAGATGAATTAGAATAAAAAAAGAAATATTAAATTGCTCCAACATCTAACAGCTACATGCAGAAATATGCTTTTGGTTGTTTGTTTGTTACAGTTGAAAATGTTGGCTATGCAGGTCAGATAATCCTATATAAGAACAATGTAGAATTAATGTGATTACAGTGGTACAAAACCCATAATATCATCACAGAACAGTTAATACCCCAATGGATGTACTGAAATGCCAAAAATAGAAGATACAGAACAGTTAATACCACAATTGAAGTACTGAAGTGCCAAAAATACAAGATGCAAAAGTAGATGGTATCTAACAGGACGTTAACATATGGGGAAAATCCAAAAGGGAAGGATATTTAAATGCAGCATGGTAGAAAGATATGCATCACACTGAGACTTTGTGCAATATACCTTGAGGTTTGTTTTTCGCAATTTCTCGTATATTAGCGACATGTCTCCCGCCTATGTGGTGATTACCACCTTCACCATCATCTGCAAATCGAACCCTTTTCCTTTGCCTTCCATCTGTCATTAGGTACTCATTGCATCAGACCAAAAGGCGCAGAACGATTGCCAAGACCCAAGAGAGAGATGTCCGTGAATGTTGGGATCAGAAGCACAAGGCCTTGAACAACACCGAAATATACTAAACTAAGAGCAAAACACTTCAATCGATGCACACGAACCCTAGTCGGCCTTCTTCCCGCTCATGACCAAACCGCAAGAACTCCGATCTCGCATTTCCAATTCAACTGCAAGCAAACCTCCGATTCATCTCTAATCCAATCCAGCCCCCACAGACCCACCTCCTACTTCGGCTCCGATCCAAGAACCATCTCCCGGCATACATAAGTCAAAAGAAAACTAGGGAGATTCTTGAACACGAAACAAGAAACGCGAAGCGGTGGAGTTGGGCGGGACCTGGGGAGGAGGGCTCCGGGACGGGCCTCGACGCCGGCGGATGCTGGATGGTCGGGCCTCGCGGGGGCTTCAGCGAAGTGGAACGGGGCCGGCTGCTAGGGTTCCGGCGCTGGAGCCGATCCATCACCGCCGCCGCGCCGTTGCTTGCTTGGGTCGGCGCGCGCCAAAACTCGGGGACGAGAAAGGAAACCGTTTCACGGTTTGCCTCTTGGCTCTTGCTCTTGGGTTCACGCGTTGCGGCGTGCCGGCGTTGCCCACGAGTCTCTGCAGCGTGGGCCGTGGCGGCCGGACAGCCTGTCAGTGTCAGGCCTGCGCCGTAACAAAACCATAAATGCCAGTGGCGGTGGGTTTCAATTGTTTTTTTTTAAGGACGCAAGAGATTTTTGTATTTTTTTACTAGGAAGTGATCTAAACAAAACATAAAACAAAAATAGGAAGGTAAAAAAACGACTCAAACATCCATACCGCTCTGGACCACTAGTTCCAGTGTGCCACTACGCATGCACTCCACCGCGGCACCCATGGTGTGGTGGTGTATTTCAATAAACAATAAATGTAGGTGGAGTATTAACCATCAATTATTTAAAGAGTGCTAGTAGCATTCTACTGGCAATCATTGCAGATTGCATATTGCGGCCAGCATAATAGAGCCTAGAGCATCTCCAAGAGACTAGCCAAACCGTTTTCTAAAATTAAATTTAGCTATTGTTCAAGAAAAAACGTTTGCAATAGACTCTGTAAACGACTCGTGGCTCTCTATCCCACCTCATTCGCTAGCTATTTTTAGCTAGCCTACCTCACTAGTCATCTTTATAGAATCCGTTGGATTACTCTGTTATTTGTTAGTCAAATCTATTTTGGAGAGTGGCTAAATCAGTAAATTTGACGAGTCTTTTTAGCTAATCTCTTGGAGATGCTCTTACGGATGCAGCATGCATTTTCATTTAAAACAAATCTAACCAACATCACATCTAGAAGCAAATCATCACATGTACAAGCAAGTCAATAGGAAATTGAACAATAGGATTGAACCAACAATTGTACGCAGAGAGTAGAACTGCTAAACAATTTGTGTTCGTCAGCAGTCGATCTGTACACCAACCATAACAGGAAAGTGAGGGGAAAACTCCATGAAACTACACTTCTCTGTTCTCTGTACAATGCGGATGGCGCATGGTGACACAAAACACAATCCCACCATACAGGGGCCAAAACAAACAAGGACAAACACATGTCACACAAGAAAATCTAAAGACATAAAGGCATCTCATCTGCTCTATGTACAAATGAATGGAACCCAAATTCCAGCTAATACAAACAAATATTCATACGGTACACCAAACATGACTCATTGGTTAGCATCCACTGGTGCGCCAGACCTTGCCTGCGATATCCGATTTGCATAGATTGTTACTAGGCGCAGCTGCGTGCTACTAAGGCCCTCCAGATATGGTATAAATGCTTTCCCAAGGATGATGTAGATATCCACTAAACAGAATACAACAGCCTGAAGGAAAAGTGCAAATGATATCAGATATAGACCACTGGAAGTATAAAATTAGAATATGTCCTACATAACCGAGATAACAACAGCAGACACAGTGCAGATTAAGGGATGCGAGCCAATAGTGACCCAATATGGACAGATGATCAAATATTCACTGAAGCTTAAGTGAACAAGAACACTCATTGGTAATTCATAGCAAATCCGCGCCATATTGAGTTAATGAATGACAATAAAAAGGTTTTAGTTATGCGTCTTTCAATTAGTGGTTGGATAGGTGGGGTAGGGATATAAATTCTTAGGATTTGGTAATAAATTTGAGCTTAAAAAAATAGAATAATCCTGCCCATCTGTTATAGTACCATACTCATTCTCACAACCAGAACTCCAGAAGCAGAGAACTGTTGGCACATGAATTTCAAGTCTTGATACTGTAAATAAGCTTAGCACCCCCTATCTCTCTTTGTTGAAGTGCATGAAGAACCCTAGTTCCTATTTTATTTTTTTCTTTGACGAGTCTTTTTAGCTAATCTCTTGAGGAGATGCTCTTACGGATGCAGCATGCATTTTCATTTAAAACAAATCTAACCAACATCACATCTGAAGCAAATCATCACATGGTACAAGAAAAAACAAATTAGGAACTAGGGTTCTTCATGCACCTCAACAAAGAGAGAGAGGGGGTGCTAAGCTTATTTACAGTATCAAGACTTGAAATTCATGTGCCAACAGTTCTCTGCTTCTGGAGTTCTGGTTGTGAGAATGAGTATGGTACTATAACAGATGGGCAGGATTATTCTATTTTTTTAAGCTCAAATTTATTACCAAATCCTAAGAATTTATATCCCTACCCCACCTATCCAACCACTAATTGAAAGACGCATAACTAAAACCTTTTTATTGTCATTCATTAACTCAATATGGCGCGGATTTGCTATGAATTACCAATGAGTGTTCTTGTTCACTTAAGCTTCAGTGAATATTTGATCATCTGTCCATATTGGGTCACTATTGGCTCGCATCCCTTAATCTGCACTGTGTCTGCTGTTGTTATCTCGGTTATGTAGGACATATTCTAATTTTATACTTCCAGTGGTCTATATCTGATATCATTTGCACTTTTCCTTCAGGCTGTTGTATTCTGTTTAGTGGATATCTACATCATCCTTGGGAAAGCATTTATACCATATCTGGAGGGCCTTAGTAGCACGCAGCTGCGCCTAGTAACAATCTATGCAAATCGGATATCGCAGGCAAGGTCTGGCGCACCAGTGGATGCTAACCAATGAGTCATGTTTGGTGTACCGTATGATTATTTGTTTGTATTAGCTGGAATTTGGGTTCCATTCATTTGTACATAGAGCAGATGAGATGCCTTTATGTCTTTAGATTTTCTTGTGTGACATGTGTTTGTCCTTGTTTGTTTTGGCCCTGTATGGTGGGATTGTGTTTTGTGTCACCATGCGCCATCCGCATTGTACAGAGAACAGAGAAGTGTAGTTTCATGGAGTTTTCCCCTCACTTTCCTGTTATGGTTGGTGTACAGATCGACTGCTGACGAACACAAATTGTTTAGCAGTTCTACTCTCTGCGTACAATTGTTGGTTCAATCCTATTGTTCAATTTCCTATTGACTTGCTTGTACATGTGATGATTTGCTTCTAGATGTGATGTTGGTTAGATTTGTTTTAAATGAAAATGCATGCTGCATCCGTAAGAGCATCTCCAAGAGATTAGCTAAAAAGACTCGTCAAATTTACTGATTTAGCCACTCTCCAAAATAGATTTGACTAACAAATAACAGAGTATCCAACGGATTCTATAAAGATGACTAGTGAGGTAGGCTAGCTAAAAATAGCTAGCGAATGAGGTGGGATAGAGAGCCACGAGTCGTTTACAGAGTCTATTGCAAACGTTTTTTCTTGAACAATAGCTAAATTTAATTTTAGAAAACGGTTTGGCTAGTCTCTTGGAGATGCTCTAGGCTCTATTATGCTGGCCGCAATATGCAATCTGCAATGATTGCCAGTAGAATGCTACTAGCACTCTTTAAATAATTGATGGTTAATACTCCACCTACATTTATTGTTTATTGAAATACACCACCACACCATGGGTGCCGCGGTGGAGTGCATGCGTAGTGGCACACTGGAACTAGTGGTCCAGAGCGGTATGGATGTTTGAGTCGTTTTTTTACCTTCCTATTTTTGTTTTATGTTTTGTTTAGATCACTTCCTAGTAAAAAATACAAAAATCTCTTGCGTCCTTAAAAAAAACAATTGAAACCCACCGCCACTGGCATTTATGGTTTTGTTACGGCGCAGGCCTGACACTGACAGGCTGTCCGGCCGCCACGGCCCACGCTGCAGAGACTCGTGGGCAACGCCGGCACGCCGCAACGCGTGAACCCAAGAGCAAGAGCCAAGAGGCAAACCGTGAAACGGTTTCCTTTCTCGTCCCCGAGTTTTGGCGCGCGCCGACCCAAGCAAGCAACGGCGCGGCGGCGGTGATGGATCGGCTCCAGCGCCGGAACCCTAGCAGCCGGCCCCGTTCCACTTCGCTGAAGCCCCGCGAGGCCCGACCATCCAGCATCCGCCGGCGTCGAGGCCCGTCCCGGAGCCCTCCTCCCCAGGTCCCGCCCAACTCCACCGCTTCGCGTTTCTTGTTTCGTGTTCAAGAATCTCCCTAGTTTTCTTTTGACTTATGTATGCCGGGAGATGGTTCTTGGATCGGAGCCGAAGTAGGAGGTGGGTCTGTGGGGGCTGGATTGGATTAGAGATGAATCGGAGGTTTGCTTGCAGTTGAATTGGAAATGCGAGATCGGAGTTCTTGCGGTTTGGTCATGAGCGGGAAGAAGGCCGACTAGGGTTCGTGTGCATCGATTGAAGTGTTTTGCTCTTAGTTTAGTATATTTCGGTGTTGTTCAAGGCCTTGTGCTTCTGATCCCAACATTCACGGACATCTCTCTCTTGGGTCTTGGCAATCGTTCTGCGCCTTTTGGTCTGATGCAATGAGTACCTAATGACAGATGGAAGGCAAAGGAAAAGGTTCGATTTGCAGATGATGGTGAAGGTGGTAATCACCACATAGGCGGGAGACATGTCGCTAATATACGAGAAATTGCGAAAAACAAACCTCAAGGTATATTGCACAAAGTCTCAGTGTGATGCATATCTTTCTACCATGCTGCATTTAAATATCCTTCCTTTTGGATTTCCCCATATGTTAACGTCCTGTTAGATACCATCTACTTTTGCATCTTGTATTTTTGGCACTTCAGTACTTCAATTGTGGTATTAACTGTTCTGTATCTTCTATTTTTGGCATTTCAGTACATCCATTGGGGTATTAACTGTTCTGTGATGATATTATGGGTTTTGTACCACTGTAATCACATTAATTCTACATTGTTCTTATATAGGATTATCTGACCTGCACCCTATCTCTCTTTGTTGAAGTGCATGAAGAACCCTAGTTCCTATTTTATTTTTTTCCCATAACCTTAAAAAATTCCCTGAGTGAAGAACTAGCATATCCCTCTATGAACCCGCAAAAAAAAAAGCATATCCCTCTATGAAAGGCATGTGTCAGAAGAATTGTACACACCTTGCGAACATCTGGACTCTGATTACTAAAAGCATCAAACAGTGCAGGTATAAATGAAGGTAGTTGAGTAACCAATTCCTCCTGCGAGAACCGCCCAACAAGCTGCAAGATTCCCATAATACAACAGTAAGCTGTCGTTGTTCAGAACATACTCTGCAGTGACCCTGAAAATGTGTCTCCACAAGCAGTACACACTCAAAGTTCACAAGTTCAAACAATCTGTTGCTACATTTCCTTGCATTGCAATGCTATGAAGGACAATAACTCAAACCATGGTAGGTTAAGTGTTAATATAGTGCCAAAATGCCTTGCTACAGGCTACAGTACCTAACAATGGTCAAACAAGACTCGAGACTTCTGAAAGAGACGAGTTACAGGTATTAAATGTGGAATGCAAGTTTAGCAATCAATAATAGGGAAATATGCCATAAAATGCAGATTAAGTGAAAATTGATTACAAGCAAGTCAATAGGAAATTGAACAATAGGATTGAACCAACAATTGTACGCAGAGAGTAGAACTGCTAAACAATTTGTGTTCGTCAGCAGTCGATCTGTACACCAACCATAACAGGAAAGTGAGGGGAAAACTCCATGAAACTACACTTCTCTGTTCTCTGTACAATGCGGATGGCGCATGGTGACACAAAACACAATCCCACCATACAGGGGCCAAAACAAACAAGGACAAACACATGTCACACAAGAAAATCTAAAGACATAAAGGCATCTCATCTGCTCTATGTACAAATGAATGGAACCCAAATTCCAGCTAATACAAACAAATATTCATACGGTACACCAAACATGACTCATTGGTTAGCATCCACTGGTGCGCCAGACCTTGCCTGCGATATCCGATTTGCATAGATTGTTACTAGGCGCAGCTGCGTGCTACTAAGGCCCTCCAGATATGGTATAAATGCTTTCCCAAGGATGATGTAGATATCCACTAAACAGAATACAACAGCCTGAAGGAAAAGTGCAAATGATATCAGATATAGACCACTGGAAGTATAAAATTAGAATATGTCCTACATAACCGAGATAACAACAGCAGACACAGTGCAGATTAAGGGATGCGAGCCAATAGTGACCCAATATGGACAGATGATCAAATATTCACTGAAGCTTAAGTGAACAAGAACACTCATTGGTAATTCATAGCAAATCCGCGCCATATTGAGTTAATGAATGACAATAAAAAGGTTTTAGTTATGCATCTTTTATTTAGTGGTTGGATAGGTGGGGTAGGGATATAAATTCTTAGGATTTGGTAATAAATTTGAGCTTAAAAAAATAGAATAATCCTGCCCATCTGTTATAGTACCATACTCATTCTCACAACCAGAACTCCAGAAGCAGAGAACTGTTGGCACATGAATTTCAAGTCTTGATACTGTAAATAAGCTTAGCACCCCCTCTCTCTCTTTGTTGAGGTGCATGAAGAACCCTAGTTCCTAATTTGTTTTTTCCCATAACCTTAAAAAATTCCCTGAGTGAAGAACTAGCATATCCCTCTATGAACCCGCAAAAAAAAAAGCATATCCCTCTATGAAAGGCATGTGTCAGAAGAATTGTACACACCTTGCGAACATCTGGACTCTGATTACTAAAAGCATCAAACAGTGCAGGTATAAATGAAGGTAGTTGAGTAACCAATTCCTCCTGCGAGAACCGCCCAACAAGCTGCAAGATTCCCATAATACAACAGTAAGCTGTCGTTGTTCAGAACATACTCTGCAGTGACCCTGAAAATGTGTCTCCACAAGCAGTACACACTCAAAGTTCACAAGTTCAAACAATCTGTTGCTACATTTCCTTGCATTGCAATGCTATGAAGGACAATAACTCAAACCATGGTAGGTTAAGTGTTAATATAGTGCCAAAATGCCTTGCTACAGGCTACAGTACCTAACAATGGTCAAACAAGACTCGAGACTTCTGAAAGAGACGAGTTACAGGTATTAAATGTGGAATGCAAGTTTAGCAATCAATAATAGGGAAATATGCCATAAAATGCAGATTAAGTGAAAATTGATTATCTTAGTTATCTGACCGCTCATAAAAATTACAATGACACACAAAGTTTAAATTTTGTCAATCATAATTACAGTGCAAAATTTCGATACCTTTGTCAAACAGTTGATACACATGACAAGTGTCTTTTCATCATCACTAGCCAGCAAAGGCACAATAATCTGCACACAAGAAAAGAAAATCCAGGAAAGTGTTAGTTGCTAGTTGCAACAGGTAGTGATGTAGGGAGACTTTTTCTCATTAATTAGTGCTGTGGGCGTACAGCAAGGCATCTAAAAGGGTCGTATTTTGCCAGCACGACAGATAAGCATTGATGTGCTTCATTTGAAACCTGTATCAGCATTAAGAACATATTAGCACATAAAAAAAGGAGAGAATTTCTTAAGTGAAAGGAAATATACCTTCGCAACATCATCTTTGGTCACATGTAGGAGCTTTTCAAGAACAATGTCAATGGATTCTTCCATAGATTCTTTCTGAGTAAAATTAAGTAGACATTATTAATAAAAGTGTTACCAACTAGATTACTTAGTTATATGCATGACTAGAGAGCATAAAACCTGATTGTGGAGCATCTCAGCAACTAACAACAGAGAAATCTCCCTCACAGAGCAATCAGTGTCATCCAACACTTCAAGGACAGTTGCCAAAATCTGGTTGAAATACTATTGAAACACAGAGGAGTTGATATTACAACATGAATTTTCACAAACTGAACAGTAGTATATTTGATGGCAAGAGTGAGTTGTATAGTAATTTTTGGAAAACACTCAACAATCAACAGAAATCAAATGTTCCCTTTGCTCTTGTGGTGAAACAGTGGATCAACATTGTTCAAGAAAACCGTATGAATTTAGTTTTTTTTATAAAAAAAATCAACATGATGGATTGTATCTACTAGAAAGGAGGTATGTTAAAAAAAATAACAAGTCGCCAATCAACATAATTTGGTTCATATGTTAAACAAAGAAGTGAAAAGAAATTTAACTCAACAAGACCAAAGATTAAAACAACTTGTCATGTCTGCTGTTTTGCCCTTATCCACCCTGAACTCCTGAAGAGACTCTCTTAAGGAATTATCCTCTATTTTCTTATTATCCACAAAAAGAATGTAGCACCGGATGCAAAAATAGTTTATTGAATGAAGCTTAACATATGATAAAAGTGTTAAGCCCAATTGTCAAGATTAAATTTCACAAAAAAAACACAACAGGTAAAAGAAAGCAACAATAACATCAAAGCTGTTCTTCCAAAGAAAACGAAATGAGAGTTGAAAAGGTAAGGCTGCAAAACCTTTGTCCATTTAAAGTTATCTATATCGGTGGAAGCTCTAACCAACTGCTGTAACGCCTCCCGCTTGTCTTGGTTTGAAACTTCACCACCATTGCCAATCTAAAGAAAATAGGAAAAATATATAATTGTTATGCACTGAGCACAAAAAAAATACATATGCAGCAACACTCAGCTTCTTGAAGAATTAACAAAAAATAAAAAGAACAAAGGGCATAACGCAAGTACCTGATGAAGAAGTTGTGGTATGCTGGGACCATTATTGGAGTGTGGGATAATATTTACAGAACTAGCATCAACAAATCGATCCCCCTCTTGAAGATGGCTCAAATCCAAGCGAGTACCAGTAGAATTTTCATCATACATGGTAGCATCTGATTTTTCAGGATAATCTGCCCATGAATGCGCAGCTTCTACAACTGTGTGGGCATTATTCTTTAGTTCCCTACTTTGCATGAGAACTTCAGCTTCAGAGGGACGTTCAAAACATTGCTTATCATGATCAATGCAGGCATCAGAGCTAGTTCGACCCATGGGAATGTTAAGTAACACTGATTCTTGCACTGTATTCATCTTTTTCCCTGATTCCGTGTCAAGCAAACTATCAGAAAAGCGTCCAAATGGAAAGCTTTTCTTCAATGTCAGAGAATAACCATCTTCAGAAGAAGTGCTAGAATCAACTTGGTCATATGATTTGGGGCGTGGACGTTCTTTCTTGCTCTGAAGGTAGTTGACCAAATCGACCTCAATGCGAGGAGTATATTGCTTCAAAGCTCGCCTCACAATATTCTGCTCATCAATCGACAAACCAAGAATGAAATTTAGGACTGCAGCTGAATCAAAATTGGAATAAATTGATATTATTCCAGAAATAGATGCTTCCTTCAACTTAGCATTCTTTTCATGTATTAAAGGTGCTAGTTTTGTAAGCCAGAGCTTAAGAAAACCAATGTTACTGTAACCTTCAGAATCTACTCTGTAACTGTCGAATGATTTGTTTGCAAACTCAAGAACAGCCAATTTTGCCTTTGGAGACCTTTGTTCATCCAGTGAACGTACTAGTGCAGGTAGCAACGTGTCGATAGGGTATGTTCGGCCAACAATTTCCAAGGTTGAGCAACATGGTTGTCGAACCAACTCCTTTGGATCGATAAGTCTTGGAAAGATGTACGGTAAAATTCTTTCAATATAGCTCTCAAACTGTTTTTTGAATGTTGGAATAATATCTGCAAGTGTGGAGAAAGCTGCCTGTGCAACTTTGTGATGAGGATCGTCCAAGTAACGGAAAAAAAGCTTCATAACCTTTTCAAAGTTCTGAGTAATATCTTGAATGCCTTTCTGTCCTTGTTGAAGCAATATCTGAATGAAGTTGAACGCTGCAACTCTAGCTCCCCAGTCTGAACTTGGGCTAAGGCCCTCAGAGAGTGCATCATTTAGGGATGCCGGACCATCTGTATATTCACACATGTCATTAGATGGGGCATGACCATAGTCAAAGCTGCGCCTGCCAGTTGCAGAAGCTCCTGATACTACTTGCTTCCTAAGAGGCCTCTGGAAGTGTGGAACATAACTGTGAAGTGAATTTCTGTAGCCAACATCCCTATAGGGCATATCCATGTAGTGTTTGTCCATCTGCATTTTTGGTGATCGCCTGGTTGGACATGTATCATGATTCTCATCCATAATATTACCATCTTGAGACCTCCCTGATGATCTTCTTAAAGATGGCAGTGACAAGCCTGATATGGGTTCAGATGATATATTACGCAAATAAGGTGAGCTTGGCCGTTCTTTGGATGAACCATCATTTCTTGAGCTAGTTATGCCATTTAGGGATGAATATGGAGCAGGTGAACCAGATGGGGTAGGAGGATCACGAGAGGATAGATGATCAACTCCTGCACTAGGAGGAAAATGAAAGGCAATTAAGAAATTTTTAGTAGTAAATAAATAAGTTAAAAAATCATAATGAAGATGCACAGCAAGAAAATAGAATATTTTTTATAGAAAATTTCCAAATATAGCTTAGAGAATACCATGGTCCAAGCTTGTTGAGCGAATAGCTGAGAAACTGTGCCTGTCAGACACGCTCACACCATTCAATAAACTTTCAATGGCTGAAACCTTTTGTTTGCTTGAACTCAGCACACTCTCTATACTTCTTTCAGCACATCTACCAATTGAATTTGACTGTGACAATAAAAGACTGCTAGACGAGAGAGATGATTCAGAAGAAATAGCTGCAGCCTTGTCCATTGCAACAATAGCTGAAGTACCATATCCAAAATGGGTACCACCTGCATGAGATGAAGCACGAGAAAGTTGAACTCCTCTCTCATGCAATGATGGAGAAGGATACCGCTTGTGCTTGCCCCCATCTTCGTCATTTATTATCTGCGGACAAGTACATCTTTAGATCAAACTAACAGAATTCTGCGAACAAAACTATCAAACACCAATCTAGTAACATTTATTTTTTACAACAAGAATACAAGTAGTTTTACAGGTCTACAAAAGCTGCTTTTCCAGGAATTCTTATGTTGTATGGTTAAGGCGTTAGGCACTAACAATCTACACGATGTTCAAAAAACAACTATCTAGCAGTGTCTAACAGTCCTTGAACTAATCTGGGTAAAACATATGAGTTACTAATACAGATCTAGGAGTACAAGATTTACAATGCTGCCAATTTACAGAATACAGACAATTTTGAGCTATGATTGACAACCAAATATAGAAGTAATATTCAAATGAAAATACTTGAAATGTTTCTTCACTATACAGTAGCCAAGATAACCATATAGAATTATGCTTCCATAAGATCAAGCGGTCCAAAAAAAAATTGAAATCTAGTGCGATGTTCTTAGGTGGAAGATAAGCACATGCCTCTTTCAGTAAACATCTATCGCTCATATTTTTTTGGACCATCAGCACAATGCAAAGACGTTTTAAAAAGAAATAAATATAAATTCAGGTTCAACAGCACTTTGATCCTTACAGCTCACCTTTATATGTACAAAATTTACACAACATAAATGGAAGAACATGAGGAAAAGTAAAATGATATACCCTCTGTATCGCGGGAACAAATGACATAAAAAGCCGGCGTGAACGCTCGGGCCATGTTTTAGTGAACATCCTATAGCAAGTCCTTGCTGTTGCACGGACCTGTATTTGCAAATATGACATTAAATATAGCACATATTGTGGGGAAAAAACATTCGGGTAATATTAAATAAGTCAGGAAATTTGAATGGTATTATTCCAACCTCAGTACCTCACTCATTGCATCTGCAACACAGGACTTTATTAGGTCTTCATATAGATCAGCTGAGCGGTGAATTTCTGGAGCATCCGCCCAATACTCCAATATTAAGAGTGCATATTCACAGCACCTTCCATAATAGCAAATAGGCATGAATAGCTTGCCAAACAATGAAAGCTCAGATAAATATAAAGCTAAAACACATAGTACCTAGCACGGAGAACTACACTGCGGTCATTCTTTGCTGTATCAGCTATAAGTGGAAGAATACGTGAAACCTTGCAGTTATGCAGGATCTGCAAGATAATACATGTCAGAAAAGGGAAATATGCAATGTAAGAAAGTACCAAAGTTCAACAGGAGAATATAGATGTATTACAGATTTTATGCAGTTGTCTGCAGACTCGGCAATCACAAGCACAGTTATGACAACAAGCTTAAAAAGTACCTGGTATTTCATTGTATGTTAGCCTTAATGAAGTATGAGATCACAGTTGTGGAGTACTGAAACAGTTTCTAAGATTACCGGAATAAATATTTCAGCACATGGTTCAAAATCACCAAGAAGTTCCTTTGATAGTACATTAAGTAGATGGCATGCCTGGAGAAAAGATAAAGCAGCAAGGTCATCCCCAAATATTCTCGTCACTGCATTGTTTACCAGAAAAATGTTTCGAAGAGTTTCTGTAACTCCTACATTATTATAAAATAGAACCTTAGATAGTGCAGTTCCTGTACCTCAGAAACTGCACGATCCTAAAATTCTTTGAACACATGTTGGAATCCTGGAACAAACTGGTTACCTTAGAGAGTTCGACTCATGGTCAAAGGAACGATTATTCCTTACGTTTTCTTTTTTCTCGAAACAATTATTCCTTACGTTTATTGGCCATTCTTCTTTATTAGTTGCAACTGTTGTTACCTATCAATCTATCATTACCGACTATCTTTTTCTATAAATACATCCTGGTAAGGCAGTGATATTGTAATTAAAATCCTTTTATGTTGCAACTGTTGTGTTACCATGCACCATAAAATTCACTCAAGTGGTGGACAAATTAGTCACACATTCCCCAGCAAGCAGGCAAGAAAGGAATACCTGTTTAACTACGCTGGATCGTCGGTCAGATAGCTGAGAGGACAATGGAGGAACCAGCTGCTTTAAGAGCATAAGAAATGATGGATAATGAATAGCACCTGATAAACAGAAGCGTTTCAAACAGAGCACAAATCATGTTAACAAGAAAGGGTTTAGTAACAGTTAATATGTAATGGTGCTTCAAACAGTCAAAATAGAAACTAATATCTTCTACATTTTTTTTTTGCTTCAATTACATCATCTTAGCTTGTGTGACCTCTTTTTCTGTTTTTTTTTTTTGACCTTTTGGGTTTCACCTCTAGCCTACCCCAACTAGCTTGGGACAAAAGGCTATGTTGTTGTTGTTGTTGTTGTGTTGTTACATCATCTTAGCTTGTGTGACCCACATGAATCTCTGTTTGTATAACTGCAACTGTAAACTGCTGGCATTCACACATTTGATGATTCGAGTCGATTGAGATTTCTCAATATTGGCTGTATTGTTTAATCTGATATTTTTTTAAGAAAAAAAAGAACTCTCTGAATAAGGTGTCGCACGTCATGCCTATCACACTGCGCAGAAGAGGGTGATGTCTAATGCCAAACAATTTTAGCATATTTCATATTGTTTCATACTCTCATTTCAAATATCAAGCATTGTATTTTTTATATCATGCAAATAAGAATAAAATTTTGAATCCTGCTTGTCCTGGTTTACTCAATAAATTTAAAACATTAATGAACCTAGATGCTAACAATTTGGCAGTTTGTGCCTTGATTCATTTTACAAGAATACAAGATCCTAAAGTTCACCATGGCATGTATACGTTCTAACAAAAGCTACTCATTGACGACACCAAATGTAGATAGTACTAATGTAGGGCACAGGTGATAAATACCAACCTCCATATACCAAGGCTTCAATCCTTTGCATAGCAGCAATACGTATAGACCAGTCCTTCTCTGGATTAAGGGCAGATGCAACCTTTTCGAAATCTCTAAATAATTCTTTCTCTGAGTGAACTCTTATGGGTTCCACTGGCTTCTCATTAATATCCATGTCACCTATAAATGGCACAAAATTGAATGATGCATGACAAAACAGCGACCAGGTTTCTATTGACAGAAAAATAAAACATCAGATATGGAAAAATTGATGAATTCAAAATGAACATCACCATATTCTGACTGTACACATATTGTTTTCTAAAATGTTTCGAAAACAAAAGCCATCACCAAAATAGTGGAACTGGAAGCCTCTAGCTTATATCCAAAAAAAATGCTGTTGCTCCAATAGAGACTAAATACATGACAATGATGCTGTTTGTATTTATTTAACACATTAAACATAAATAGAAATTTAATTATGCAATACCCACTATGAACTCGACAATCACTATGTAAAAATATTCAGAAATTTTGAACAATTAATGTGTGGAATAAAGCATGTGGTGCCTACTCTGGTGTTTTACTGGATCAACACTGGGCACCTGCAACTGGTATCTTCTAGAGTTTTAGAGTTACAAACCAACTAGATGTTTTTAATGATTAGTATACATAGACTACTATATGAAGGAGTGGTACATGAAGCTGAGCAGTGACCAGTGATCCAGTGAGCGCATGATGACTGTTAGGCAATAGACTTAGTCTTTTTTTTGCAGGATTAGACTTAATCTTTATGTCAAGTAAAACTTGCCTCCAAATAACATGCTTTCCCTTGGCGTGCCTTTTTTCTTTGGACTGCCTCTTTTTGGATTAGCACTGATAGATCTAGATTCCTTGGCCCTGCACTTCATTCTAGGTCCATCAGATGAGGGAGAATTTGGCTCTATTTTATCCAATCTTGAATTTATTTCCTTTAGCTGCAAACATCAAACAAGGCAAAGAAAGGATATTCACAATCACACGATGACCCTTGTATGTCAGAACATGACAATGTCACATAATAAAGGAGTCCACATGGATTACCATGTAAGCAGGTAGATTATGGCGCTGCAGCTCTTCGTGGAACTGAGATCCCATGTTTTTGTACATCTCCTGTGGTGAATATGATAGTGCAAGCAGTCAATTTACATACAATGTACTTTAACCAAAGAAATATAAAATGCAGGTTTTTAGGGATAATCAAATGCCAGGGGAAAAATGTTCAGCCCACAAATGACTAAGATAATACTACCCATCCACCATTCCATACACTAACCTTATCAATATTATCATTTATACGTTACATGTAAGCCACAGGAGTCAGTAAGGCTTTGCCTAAGGGCTGGTTGACTAAATGGTCTCAGCCAAGTAACAAGGGATCAATCCCAGGTAGCACTATTTGACTTCACCATAGCAGGGGATCGTTTTTTCATTTCTAGGACCATAAGAAAGGACAAAGAGAGCACATATTTGGGCGTGAGTTAAATGCATGACATCAAAAGTTTCCATTGATACCATTTTTTTCAAAATAATAAGAAGAAGAAATTCAGCACCGAACTGAAGTAAATGTTGGTACAAAACTATCAACACACAGCAAGGAAGTAATATTAAATTATTAAATAAAATGGTTATGAAATATTAGAGGCTAAGTATGACTGCCTGAGAAAAAGAAAGCAACCAGAAGAGAAGGTTGCAAGCTACTAATTTTTACCCTTTTGGTGTGTTAGGCTTGTGTGAGATGAGTCAGCGTAGTATACAATATACTCGCATATGAACAAGGGAACTATAGTGAGATTGAGACAAGTGGAAAAGGCCACATGAAATGGTTTGGTTAAGACCAAGAGAAATGTGATTTGCACAATTGTTTTCTTATGAAATTGAAAAGGAACTAGTTGGCATATTTGTAGTGACCCACCTCAATACATGAGATTGCAGCGTCTCTAACACTTCGGTTCAAATCATTCATCAGTTGCAGAACCTGTGGAAAAAAAGAAGCTTACCTTAGCAACCATGCAACAAACTAAAGGGAAAATTACTTTGATAAGTGAAAAATAAAATCATCCTAGCATACAGGCGAAAGCAACACTCGCTGCAGCGGGAGCTCTGTAGAAGCAAAAAGACCAACTGCAGCTGCAACTGTGTGTACAAACTCTTCCCGTACTCTCCAGCTCTTGTGAGTCCATGCATAACTTCCAGCTCTTTCAACAATGATTGTCGGTGAAGAAACCTGAGATATAGGTAAGGTTGGAATATCATCAAAGAGGAAAAACAGGTGTTGTGTACTTGAAAATGATTACAAACATTGTAAAATCAACAGTGCAAATCAGGGAGAAATTTCCACATAGCAGGGATATGCACCATAGAGGAAACAAATCAAAACCAGGATACCAAGTAACTTTGTTTATTATAAGAGTTCAAATTAATTGTGCAATTATGGCAACATCCTGCTACATTAGTATGAGGACACTATGTTTTGGATTAATTAGTAAAATAGGATCAGGGAACCAGGGGTTTGCCCTCTGTTTCTCAAAAGGAAAGAACACTAAAACTTGGTTTGAAAATTTTGAAATGTTCATTTATCAAGAAGCAGAATCCACCCATCACTACGAGAGGAAAAAATACATCTCTGCAACTTGTGCACTACCACAATAAAATGGAGAAGATGCGCGGAAAAAGGGAATACTTGTTAGGTTCGCAACCTCAGCATGCCAAAAATCTGTGATTGCACATAAAATAGATTTCATACAAAATTGGAGAAGATGCTCGCAAAAAGGCTCACTTGTAGGTTCCAAACTCAGCATGCCAAAAATCTATGATTGCCCATAAAATAGATTTCCTGAATAAGATTGACCTAAAGGGCAAGATGGGAGAAAGAAGTCCACTGAAATGCAATATGGAGTAAGAAATGTATCAATCCAATCAAGTAAGAAAAAATGATGAAGAGGAGAATATAGGATATCAGACTCCAAATTAGCATACGGCCTACCATCCCGAAAGGTCAATTTGGTAGTGGAGTCAAGTATAAAGTAGAAACTGACCGTATTTGGGACCGAGGGACAGCTCTAATTCTCTCCGGGAAATCAAACTCGTAACCATATTCAAACCCAGAATGCAGACCGCAGCAAAATTCAGTCGACATTCCATAATCGACCAGAACGTTACCAATACAAGTCAAATGCCGCCTCGCCTTTCCATTTGAAGCATACGATACCACAACACAATCTCAAAGCACGCAAAGTTGCATGCCTTCAGGCAACATCGTTTTGGCATTTTCCACCAGAACGCCAGCCTGGACCAAGCAAATAACCACTCGCGCGAAAAGGCAGCAGGGAAGGATAAGGCATCGACCTCCATGAGGGTGACGAGGAGCTGCCGGGCGGCTTCGCGGACGGGCTGCTTGCCGTCGCCGAGGCGCTCGACGGCGGCGGGCACGAGCGCGTTGAGGTGGATCTTAAAGTGATCGCCGGCGAGCACCGCGGCGGCGGAGAGCGCCTGCAGGCCGCCCTGGGCGACGCGGAAGTTGCCGTCCCTCGCGAGATCCATGCAGGTGTCCACCAGCGACGCCACCTCCGCGGCACTGAGCCCGCGCCGCGCCGCGGCGTCCAGCGCCTCCTGCAGACACTCCACGCCCGCCAGCCGCTCCTTCGTGTCCTTGGCGCGCGCCGCCTCCAGCGCGGCCTCCATGTCCGCGCCCCACGACGACGAGGGGGCAGTGCCGGTGGTTGGGTTTCGGGCTGCCCCAGCGAATTCGGGGGGGAGTTGGAGGGAAGGCGAAGGGGGAGGAGGGGAGGACTGAAAGGAGTGATGAGCAGTGGGATCAGAAAGTTCAGAGAGAATGGAAGGGAACTGTGCGAGAATACCGAGACAGGTAGTTCAGAGGATTTGTCTAGTTGTTTTTGCGCATAGGTCCCTGTCCTTTTGTAATTTTTCGCGTAGATCCTTGAGAGAAATACAACGTATAGTACCATTTGGAGAATAAAAATATTAGGACCTACGATAAATATGATGGTGTGCATCGTAGTATCATTTTTTAATATACAAATTAGCAAAATCATATTTTCCTTGTGCTGCTACATACCATTCTCGGTGATAAAACTTTTCGGCAAAATAGCTGAATTCGGCTCAATTTCGTCCCTCAACTATCAAAACGTACACATCAGCCCTTGAACTATCCAAATCGGCTCAACTTTATCCTTTCACTGACGTGGAGCACCAGCCTGTTCGTCTGGCTTATCAGCAGCACCAGCCTGTTCGTCTGGCTTATCAGCACCAATCACCAGTATTTTTCTCTCACAACGAATCAGCATCAACCAGACAACAGTATTTTTGTCTCAGCACAAATCTGCACCAGCCACCAACCACCAGCCAGCCGAATAGGTAAATATGTTGGCGAGCCCCGGCCCAGTCAGCTTTCGGGTGTAAAAATGAGGAGGAAGAAGAATCGGAAAGTGATTTTGATGCCACAAGATTTACAAGTGATGAAGATGATGAAGTAAAGGAGATAAGAAATAAATACAAACAATTTATGTCAGCGGCAAGAGGAGATATTCCATTTGATACCACAATTTCTTTGGATATTCCTGGAGGAAATGATGTAAACAATATTGCTCAAGCCAATAGAGGTAGAGATGGATTGCATATTTTGATTCAGATCATGATGCATCTTTTGATGAGGGCAGCGATGGTGTTTCAAGGAGAAGAAATCGTGGGTTTTCAATATTTGATAGTCATGCCGAGACTCCACATTTTGCATCCAAAGAAGTTGTCTGGGTTTACATCTTTATGGGGGGGGGTTTAGAAAAGGTAGTTTACACCCAAAGCTGACTGGGCGGTGACGGAACTCGACAACATGGCGCTCCACGTCAGCGAAAGGAGGAAGTTGAGCCGATTTAGATAGTTTATGGACTGAATTGGACGTTTTGATAGTTAAGGGATAAAATTGAGCCGATAGTTCAAAGATGAATTCTACTATTTTGCCAAACTTTTTAGTCAGGGGCGGACTTACATTGAGCTCAGTGAGAGCCCGAGCCCCCACTCAATATCTAATGCACAATGAAAGATCACAAATTCTTATCATGTAATTTCAATGATTACGTAGAGCATGCCTCACTCACATTCATGCCCCTGTTTTTATGTATCATAGGTACAGTATATTGGGAATTTTGTTCATTCTATAACAAAATCAATTAACCTGGCCACCATAACAAAATCAATTAACCTGTTCACAGAAGTTTGTCGTCCCCCTGAGCAGCGCACTATCAGAGTTCAGCTCGACAGATGTGTAACGTAACGTTGAGACAGCTGTCTCCCTACCTGCCCACCATGAATCCCTTCACAAGTGCACCACTGTTTCAACTGAATCAGCTCAAAATGCAGCCGGCACCTCGCAAGCCCCCAAAATTACAGAGTACAGTAGGTGGTATCTGAAATACGGAGCAAACAGGGGGTTGCTCTCCGAAATACGCGCGCGCCGCGGGCAGAGGATTAAATTAGTTGAGGTGTAGCGTCGGCATAGTAGGTGCAAGTCTGCAAGTGCACCACCATATATGATTGACGTGATGATAGGATATGTCCCAATTGGAAACTCACAAAGAAAAACAAAAACAATCCGTCCCGGGGCAGGCAAGGACACGAGAACGATATATACGCGAGCTAGTGGCGTACGTGCCCACAGACATGGATTGGACTCTGGTCTGTAGAGTAATCCTACGCTGTTCTCAAGCAACAGAAAGCTCTGCACGTCCTCGCTTTATCCATGGAGGCGTCGCCGTCTGGGCGTGGAGGACGTCGGTGACAGCGACCATCTAACGGCTCGCGCCGCTGGTTCAGATATGGCTCTCAAGTCTCCACCAAGATCGACGATAATTAACGATAAGCGATGTCAGAACTGTCATCCGCGAGCCCACAGTATTTTTCTCTCTACACAAATCAGCATCAGCCATCAACCAACAGCCACCAGCTAGCCAGTAGTATTTTTTCTTCGTTGCATTGTTTGAGATTGTGACGAAAGGCTTTCATCTACAGCAGAGATGCACGTGCGCCATCTGCAGCACATATATACTCATCAAATAAGTAGGGAGCACGTTTGACGAGAAGCTTAGTCAAATAATACAACTACAACCATGCATGATGTAGGTTAACGCAAGTTCAGAGATCTGCATCAGAGGGGTGAAATGGCTCGTCGTGTTGACACTGAATTATCCTCGACCTCATCGACGGACAAACTATAACAACCATCGAGCAAAAATGGGAAATGGTGATAGATTGATAATGCCCGAAATGGGAAAGCGGATAGGGAAAAAACACAGGTAGACCTAAAAGCGAGAGAGATGTTAATTTAGCAAGCACAGAAGCCCTGACCAAACAACTTACTATTTGTCTCCGTTGACCATGCATTCCTCTGTCGGAGGCTCTTTACAGCCACATGTTAATCATCACATACGTGGTTCAATTAAACACATGTCAGATATATATGGAGATATGAAATATGTGCAAAAGAATTGCAATGCAAATGAAAAATTGTATAGAATAATTGTTAACTAATAAGTCTATCACAGCCGCGCAAAGATATATCTGGAACTATATCATATTTTGTTAGAATATTTACAGATGAGATATATACCCTCGTGGCCTCAACAACATATTATTTTTTCCTTTGGGCCTGCCGGCTCCTGGCCCAACTAGACAGCGTACACACATGCAAGTTTGTTAAGCTACGGATTACCAAGTCTATTACGTACAGGATACATACATCGTGTATACAGTATACATTGAAGAGGGGCCCCCTCCGTTGGGGGGCCCGGGGCGGCCGCACAGCTCGACCCCCCTCAGGGCCGGGCCTGGGAAAGCGACACTGTACCATTTGAAGTTACACCGTGCAAGTTTAATTACTGGCTTCAAACTGCCGTTAGGCTACTTGCACAGGTTGTCCAACACTCTATCCTCTGAAACAGAATATTTTATCCTAGTCATCGAGATTCTCTACTCTATATCGCTTTCTTCTGCACTCGTTCAAACTCTATCACACTCTCTATATCAATTACCACCACGCGGGTCCCACCGAATAAGATTTTTTTAACCCCTCCCTCCCTCCTCTCCCTCGGCGGGGAGCAACAGCCGGCCGGAGGCGGGCCCACGCACAGTGCTTACTGAGCCTCCCTCTCCCTCTCTTGATTTCCCGTCTCGCCGTCCTGCTTAGCGTGTGCCAGCTCATTTGCCGCCTCCCGTTGCAGCCGACAAAACTGCATGCTGCACGCCTGACTGGCGCATACCGTGGGGCATGCAGTGCCTCGGCGCGAGCAGCCTTAGCACTTATTAGCGCAAGTGCGTGCACAACCCTTGCGGTACGGCGAGCTGGACAATCTCCATCTGATCCGTACACAGCGTTGCCGGCACGTACGTACTGGTTGTTTTCCACACCAATGGCCAGTGTACAATCAGATCGGATGTGGCAGGCCGTCTAGTGTTGCTTACAAAGTGGAGCGAGCTGGCGCTGGTACACGTCCACACGTCACGATGCGATCCATGACCCAATCAATTAACTCCACCTCTGAAAAGAGGAGCAAAGTTTGCTTTATACTACGTATATATTCTAATATAATTTTATTTTAAAAAATATTCTAATACAATCAGGGGCGGAGCTCCCGGTATGACAAGAATTCTCTTTGATATAATACCTTTCTTCAACGTTTTTTTTCTGCACTGCCGCTATGAATAGAGGTTTTGGAGCTTGTTTAATTCAGCTGCGCCATACCTCAGTTTTAATCTGTCCTCCGCTACTGAATACAACGAAATTAAACTTTGCTGATGAACATGTCCTACTAGCTAAAATATCGGTACATGGTTTCACAGCAACTCGAGCACATCACACGGACGGACCACGTACAAGAACACATAGCAAATGCAGTGACGTTTCTCTTTTATGAACATGGGGAATTGAACCATGTACCAACTCCATTGATAAGCAACAATGTACCCCTTTCATTTCAAATTATAGTTTATTTAACTTTTTTATTCTAAGTTTGATTTATTTAAAATTTTATAAAAATTATCATATTTTTTTATGATGGCTTACTTTGTTAATAAAAATTCTTCATAAATAATTTAAATTTGAATATATATATATTTTTTAAATAAGACGAGGTGTTATAAGGTCAAACAAACTATAATTTGGAGGGAGTACGTATACTGAATTACTGATCGCAAAGAGCTAAACAAAGGAACAGACCGATGAACGGAAAAGGTCAGCAGTAAATTCCAAGGGTACAGTGATGGCACGTTGATCGGCGGCCACCAAATCATTTGTCCAGTGTTCTGCGTCAGGAAAGGCGCTAATCAGGATTCAGATTCACGAGGTCCTGAAGCAGCCCCGCCTCACGATTTCAGGTCAGAAGCATGAACAACCCTCGCAGCAACAGCTTACAAGAAGGCATTAATGGATTAGGACGGCCATCCCATGATTAATTATATTACGCCCCCGCGGCAGAGATAAGTATGGTGATCAAGTCACTAGTCGCCAAAAACCTATCATACGTACCGAACGCGAAAACAAAATGAATGACGGAGCCCCGCGCTGCGCTTTTGGCAGATTCGAAGGGTCCTTATTATCCGGTGGGTGGGATGATGAGCAATCGCTAATCCCTTTTGCTCTCTGATTTGTTTGTTTGTTGCTCTCATGGCTTTGCTTCGGCATATGTGCTTGTTTTGATACTGATCCAGCTCGAGAGGGAAGGTATGTGCTTTTTTTGTCTGTTTCATTTATACTGGTGTATAATGGTTACACTGCAGGGAAAACGCGCAAAGACGACTAAAAAAGGAGAAAGCCGAAAGCAGTAGTGGCGTAGTGCTGCCAGCATTTTGTCCATCGTCATTCATCACTCAGACAGTCAGTCAGACGGCCATCATTTTCTTGTAAGAGGAAGAGGCCCATTCATCCTTTGCTCTTTGTGTCTTGTTGGGCCAAATGTATATCCACGTGAAGAAATAATAAGCCCAATAGTGCATGTGAGCCGTTAATTGCCATTGTATATAGGATGGGTGCATAAAGACTCTGCCTCTCACCTTGCTTCAGGTTGATAGAGAGGGGAGTATCAACCAAGAGAGTAGCTCATATAGAACAACAAAGGAGAGGCAAGAGAGTTACAAAGCTTGTTGTAGGTGCGCCATATGTAACTTACACTAAGCTCATGCTAACACTCATAGGAGCTTGTTTTGAGGAGACAAACATGGTTCAAATTGACTAAAACTTGCTGGTCAAAACATCGGCTGGGGGGGTGCTTTTCCATTGATCTATACTTGTACTATGGAAATGGAATCACTTCTAGTGGAAGCTGAGGTTTCCCAAACATACTGTTTGCTATTTGCAATGCCGGGTGACAAATAATTAAAATGTGGCCTACATATTGGTACATTTGATGACCTCCAATATGACATTTTACCACTTGAGAAAATCAAATCATATTATTTCGATTAGTTGATGACCCGTGTGTTCGCACGGGCTAGGTGGACAGGTGGTGTATGCCTTTTGCAATGTAACGTAAATTTGCATGACTACCACCACCGACTTAGATGGAATAGAATATATCACCGGCCGACGGCCAGCCAGCAGTATTTTTCTCTCAGCACAGATCAGCACCAGCCACCTGTCACCAACGAAACAGTGATATTTTTCTCTCAGCACCAGCCAGCAGCTAAACGAGGGCGGAACGATGACGCAACCGGTGGTGGCTCATTACTTCCTTATAAATGACCTGCCAAGCCGAAGATCACTGCGAATGGCCAAAACTTCTTCAGAATCCGCAACAATAAGGCCCCTCCCGACCACCGCAGCCACACCCAGAATCCCATCCTCGCAAGCAGAGGCCCCGAAACCGCCCCAAGCTTATGCAGACTCTCCTCATTCCTGTAAATCAGCAGAAGAGGACCGATGGCACCTATGGCGATGGCGGTGACGCGAGCCACAGGCGCCAGCACTATGTACACGCCCAGCACGAATGCGGTCGTCAGGCACGTGACGGCGCTCGAGACGAGGAAGAGCGAGACGAGGAAGTGCTTCCGGCGGATGGGCAGCTCGACCATGGCGATGCCGGAGTACATGAGGCCGACGGTGGCCGCCGAGGCCAGGATAAACGCCAGCGCGCTGGAGACCACGAACGCGTCGAGGAACCACGTGCCGGCGAGCGCCGGCGCGCCGGCGGTGCAGCCCCCGGGAAGGCGGGCGAACGTCGCGCTGAAGGTCATCGTCGCGATGAGCACCGAGCCGACGGCGAGGGTTCGGCTCGCGTCTGTCAGCTTGGCGGACTCCTCTTTGTCCAGCTGCCCTGCGGTTTTTTGTTCTGCCTCGGCGCCTGGATCATCTTGTCTGCCGGTCAACTTATCCCCACGGCAACTGGAATGCTTGGCGCCCACACGCGTGAGCGTGCCGTATCAGTTTGTCTTGGTTCTGCAAAATAGAATTCAGTAATCGGATGAGCATGATAGTGAAACAAGCAGTCAATTAATTCATGTAATGACGTAAATGCACGAAAGGAAAATCACAGGCAATGCACGGCCGTGGGAGAGATTTTGTATATACCCGTCCATAGAAAAACCCTTGATGGATTTGGCCCGTGGCTAGATCCAATGCCGTTTGGCCCTTGTTATTCTTTAGATTCAAGCACACTTCCCGGTTTGTCAGCAGGTCACAGAACATCCGCAGGTTCCCAGCGACCACGGCGAGGTGCAGCGCCGTGTTGCCATTGTTGTCCGGGATGTTCATGATGGATGCACACTCTGGTCTTCGGCAAGCGTATCTCACTACGCTCAATCCCTTGTGCTGGACGGCAACATGGAGAAATGTTCTGCCTTTGTTGTCGCGCAAACCCATGCAGCTAGAGCACTCCGTGAACAGGATGTGAACAGCGACTGTTTGATCTGTAATAGCAGCGATGTGCACAGGGAGCAAGCCTTCGTTATCCGGCTGATAGGCCATAGATGAATCGGCCTCCAGCAAGGGCCATGTTGGCACATTTACTATTCTTTTCTGAAACGATTTTAGGACATTTTGCCACCACGTATGGCGAAAGCACCATCTAGGGATACATGTCCTCTGCTTCACAGATACAGCAAAGTGAAGAGGGGTGCTGCCGTTTTGGTCCTTTCTTGTGCTTAGGTCCTTCTTAAAGCCGAGCACCATTCGAGTCATACCTGCAAGGGAAATATTATCTGGATATGTGTGGTAATCTATGTCATAATGTTTTATGTCCTTATAATTTTGCTCCATAGCTCCACCACATAGCAGATAACTGAGTTATGTTTAGGTGAAAAAATATAGAACAGTGTCCCCACTTTAGGTTAATTTTATTGTAATTGTATATGTGGGTAATTTTAAAGCACGTATGAGCGTATTTTGTGTTACTTTCTTACGATGCAAATGTAGATAACTTAAAGCAACTCCAGAAGATCCTCTCAACAAGCTCATATATCAAGTTTTAAGGATGATCGATCAAAAAATTGCACTCCAGTAGATACTCCTTCTATTTTGGGTAGACCTCCAATCCACCTCTCCACTCTCCATTTCTTGCGGGTCTCTAGGCACCCCTCTATTCACGAGAGTTCTTGGTACCAAGGGTATTCCGGGTTACCTTTTTTTTGTAAAGGCAAATATATGTAACTTCGGCTCAAGTATTGAGGTTATATTTTTTATGATAGCAAAAGGGTAATTTAGAAACTTTTCAACGAGTGGCTATCTTAGTATTACTTTGGAGCCTCCATGTAATCCACATGGCACACATGAAAATGAGACAACTTCTATATATTCCAAATATAAACAAAAAACTATATACCATCAATTTTGTGGACTCAACCACCATTCCAACGGATCTAAATTGTTTCTAATAACCTACACTTGTCACTATGTAAATTTAACCCTGAATCTCCTAACACCTACTTCTAAACTGCCCACCTTCGTCACTATGAAAAAAAATAATCGAAGATATCCCTAGTACCCGCTTCTTAGTAACGTGCCTCTGCAATTACGATAACTTACCCAATGCAAAGAACTTAAATACGTTCTTACAAATTAAGCACATGTACCACTACAATGAAAATAACCTAAAGTATCGTTGTCTTGTATCTTTCCATGTACATTTCACCTAAACATTAATTTAGGTTCTCTCTCTATATATTATGTGGCGGGGTTCACAGACCAAACTGAAAAAAAAGAGAAACCATGCCATGGATGACTATACATGTATAACGAATATAAAATTGCGAGGAAACAGAACAAAAACGTGCATGCACAGGTTTCGATCCTATGGAGGAATGTTCTAAAACATAGTCAATATAAACATAAGAAACACTTCTGAACCCTAAATTGTAGGCATTTTGGTATCTATTTATTTTCTAAAAATTTTAGGTGCACGATTTAATAATATAGCTGTTGTCCATTGTAACTAAATCAAGTTGGGACAAGGCTTTATTGAAAGCGACCCCCCTTTTTTAGGTCAATATGGGGAAGAATCTAGCGATTTGATTGTAAATCAGTTGATAAGGTTTCTTGTAGTGCAATCTGTCCACCAGGGTGATCTTGTATTTTTCTAGATTTATTCCAATATTTAACAGGTACTATTCGACAGCAAGTCGCCTGTGGTGACTTCATCAAGAGGTGCTCATAAGGTTAGGGTTTGCGTGCATATATTCGGCCCTCTTTGGTAGAGCTCCACACAATTTCAAGAATTGACATCAAATTCGTGAGCCTTTCAAGATTTGCCACCCTGACCCGCATGTCATTGACTCAGGATGACCCCACATGTCATTGTGATATCGGTGGCAAATCTTGAAAGGTTCGCGAATTGAGTCCCAAATATCAAAATCTCTGTTCCACATGAGGGTGGAGTTGGAGTTGGAGATAGAGGAGCTGATTTTTTACTCCACCAGCTTCACTTGTGCCATGTGTAAAACAGCTCCACCTCTCACAACCAACCCCCTCCAGAAGTGATTCTCCGTCATGGTCATTTGGTGCAGCTCCAGGAGATATTTTTGGAGCTCTACCAAAGGGGGCCTTCATTTAGATGAGTGTGCGTATATTGTGAGTATCTACATACATAAAAGAAAAATGTGAAAGAATCTCAACTGTAATCGTGTTTGCCAACGTGAGATATAGGGATGGATCTCAGGAGTTCCGTTAATTTTAGTCATGATTTTGTGAGTCAAAAATGTAGCTAAAGAAGGCTCTAGAGTAGGCATTGGTGCACACTTGTCTCTGTTTTCCTTTCTAAGGCTCTGTTTTGCACAGTTCGAACTCCAAAAACTCTATAGAGTTTTTGGAGCCAGGTATTAAGAGGTTCAAGAAATTCTAGAGTTGAAAGTACATAGAGAGTATTTAGATAAATTATTTTATTTATAGTTTGTACTAAATATTAATATTTAAAATATTTTAATTTAGCATAGAAAATACTAATGTGATTTGAAATTTAGAGCCGGAGCCGTGTCAAACATGTCCTAAATTGGTTGCTCCAGTATAGTACGCCAACATCTAAGGCCGATCTCAGTGAGGTTTTATGGGGAGTTTCATGGCATTAAATATTCTGATGTGATATAGGATAGAGAAGGTACAGTTTCATGGTACGTGAGAGGAGTTTCATCCTTGACACTGATCTAGATAACTGTGTAGTGAAACTGTGCATTGAGACCGGTCTAATAATGTATGAAATTTGAGCTCCTGGATCGAAATAAAGAGTACCAAAATTTGAGCTCCTGGATCGAAATTTGAGCTTTCTCTACTGGATGTTGCCTTCTTTTTTTTATCGAGAACATATATTCATTTCTGCTTGACATATGAGAATTAATGTCTAATTAGTAATAGTAAGATAAGATTCATTTGCTATTACTACTGCTCCTGTCTCAGAAGGCATGGAAGAATGTTATCACCTTCTCCGTGGAGAACTGCAGCATGCAGGGCATTTTGCCCGCTGGGCCCGGAGTAGGAGGACAACATATCAGCATCGTGAGGACCAGAGGCATCATGCAATTGCCTCGCGATGTCCTCTTCTCCTTGCGAGACGGCGAGGTAAATCAGCGAGGTGCCATGGCACGCGATCTGACCCAGCCGTGGATCCACCCACAGCAGCAGCCTGACCATGTCCCTGTCGCCGACACTGACCGCCACGTGCAAGGCCGTCTCCCGGCGCTCGTTGGTCTTCCTCAGCGCCTCCGCTACCCTGTCATGGCCGGCCTCCAGGGAGTCCAGGCCCAGCAGCGTGACGAGATGGAACAGCATCCTCAGGTTCCCGGACCTGGCGGCGTGGCGCAGCGGCGTGTTGCCGCCGCTCCCCGCCGGCGCCGCGTCCCGGAGCCGACGGGTTTTCAGGAAGATATCCGCCGCGCATCTCGAGCAGGAGCGCCCTTCCAAGGCGAGCTCGTGAGGCGGCATGTCGGCGTCGGAGCAGGACACGGCGTGCTCCCTGCCGTTGGGATAGGGCGGCGTTGCCGGTGGTGCTGATGGTGAGCTGAGATCTTCGGATTGCTTGCAATGCGCGCACCAGGCGGCGGGTTTCTGCCGCAGCTTGGGATGCTTGTCGAGTACCCATGGCTGGCACTGTGAAGTGTTCCTCCTATGCTCGAGGTACGAGGTGAAGGTTTCCTCGGAGTCGGAGGTCGTCGGAGGGCGGCCCTGCTGCCCCAGTTGGCCGGCATTGCTCGACGCCATCGCCACCAACGGCCGGCTACGTACGCCTGCTGTATGCAGTAACTAAACGTCTAAACTACTCCGTCGTAGTAAGCTATTGCAAAGGTCCTGAACTTGAACTGCACATCTATGCTCCAATGGAGATCTCGGCAAGCTTCGCGATACTTGAAGTGAGAAGCCAATTGGCAAGCGAGCATCCGCTAGCTGGGACAGCAATTCACGCACGCCAGTGGAGTCACAGTCACCTCCTCGTCGCAGGCGCTCCCTTCCGGGCCTTCCCAGGCGCAGCGCAACGTCGTGTGCAGCCACCTGCCGCTGCCATTAGAAATCGGTGACTTTCAATTACGGAATCGGGGTTATTAGGCAAACGACCTGCTTACCGCGCTGTGCAGGCAGTAGCGCTGCTGCTCGGGATCCCCGGGTGAGCGCGCTCATGGAGGACCCGTACCCGTCGACTGTGGCGACCGGCGAGGAGGCGTAGGAGCTAGCAGGCCTGAGGATGATTCGTTCAGAGCGCAGAGGGGGCGCGCGGCAACCGGCAAGGAGGGTAAGGGTACCGAACTGCTGGTGCTGCGGCCAGGAGGGGATAGGGGCCGAGTGGGCAAGGAGAGCAGCGCGCCAGCGTGCAGTGGGTGAGAATGTGGGATCCGGCATCCGGCAGAGGGCGACGTCGTCAACCCTTGTTGAGACCGTTCCTCCCGTTGTGTACTTGTGTCAGCGCCTCATGCCCTCAGCCACCGGCCGCTCGCTCCTCACGTGCTAGGAGTCTAGGACACATTAAGGTGCTGTTTGGTTCGTCCATTTTGCTCCGCTATCTGATTGCAGCGTGAGCTGATTACGTTGTTTTGCGTTTGGTTGGAGCAAACTGTAAACTGATACCATGGTGGAAACAGATACGGCGTAGCTCGAACTGGATACCGCCCACCAGCGAGGTGAAACAGATCCCTTTATATCCGTCAAGTTTCTCGTCCTTCTAATCGACCGATCCCTCTCGCTCGCTCGCTCACTCCTGCAGTCCCTCCGCACTCTGTCTCTTATACACATCTCTGTGTAACTGTCTCTT